>CAJNSZ010001091.1:4612-36246 GCA_905329745.1 Rotaria sp. Silwood2 | reverse complement strand
CTAATAACAAATCAGAATGTTTTTCATAAATTGAAAACATAAGAAGACAAAGGGCACCACGTCATGAAAGAAAATCAAATGTAAATCTATGATCAAAAAGAAATACGTTTTATATTCCAAGCAGAGACCGTCACAGGGCAGGGCTGCCCTGATGCCCTGACGCCCTGCCCTGCCCTGCCCTGCCCTGCCCTGCCCTGCAGGGCAATTTTTTTTTTAAAGCCCTGCCCTGCTCGCCCTGCAGGGCAGTCAGGGCGCAGGGCAGGGCAGGGCAGGGCAACTTTTTTTGCCCTGCTAATTTTTTCCTGCAAACCGTGCGATGAGAAAGATTTTTTAGTCAATATTGTTGATGTTACTAACTACTACAGATGTCGTTATGATCTGATCTGAATTATGGTTTTCTCACCACTACATGTGGTGAAAATTTTTATATTTGTCATTGGGTAGAATTTGGTTCATTGGAATTACAGGACTACCTTTGAATTTTATCTTTCAGAATTTAAATTATCTATAACTTCATCGAGTAGTCATATAATGTCTTCAGGTGGTTTGAATAAGCGTTGCCATCCCGATGCTTTTTTAAATTCATTATCATTAAATTTAAATTCATCATCAAATTCAATATCATCATTATCAAATTCAAATTCAATATCATCATTATCGAACTCAAATTCAATATCATCATTATCAAATTCAAATTCAATATCATCATTATCAAATTCAAATTCAATATCATTATCAAATTCAAATTTATTGCCAAATTCAAATTCATTATCAAATTCAAATTTATTACCAAATTCAATATCATCATTATCAAATTTAATATCATCATCCAATTCAATATCATCATTATCAAATTCAAATTCATTTGATTCTGAACAGATCAAACGTCTCTTAAAGTACGAAAAGCAGAAGTATCAAGTAATAAAAAACGAATCCGCATCTGCTGCTTTATGGTGGCGAGCTTTTGGTTATCCTGCACAAATGAATAGTGATAAAGAATTAGAAAGAATTGTTGGATTTATTTCTTGTTTTAAGTGTATGAATACTCAAGTTTATAATAAATTTAGTGGAACAAAACGTTTTAAAGAACATGCTGATAAATGTTTTCCGTTATCGAGCACAACATCATCATCCAATAGTTTTACTTCGTCTTCATCTTCAACTTCAACAACACAAGCAACATTGAACAAGATGGGTTTTATTAAACATGTAGATTTCACAGAAAATGATATTACAAAAGTTAAAGATTTATCTGTAAAATGGGTTTGTGGTGATATTAGACCATTTAGTATATTAGATGACTCAGGTTTTAGAAATTTAGCACAAGAATGTGTTCGTTTGGGTAAGAAGCCATAGGTATATATAATTTATAATCTTATTGATGTCGTTTGTTAGGAGCTGTGTATGGAATATTCGATGTTAATGAAGTATTACGTGGTGAAAAGTCCATATCGCGGCATGTTATGTTGTTTGCTGATAATGCACGTGAACAAATAAAAGAACTTTTATCAATTCCTTTGAAAGAACATTCATTGACAATTTGTCCGGATTATTGGACAGATTCATACAAAAAGATTTCTTATTTAGGTGTGAGTGTAATAATCGTTGATGATGAATATCGTTATAAATCAATAGATCTTTGTTGTAAGCCATTCGAATACGAAAAGAAGACGGCTCAACATACTTTAAATGTACGTCTACTGGTTGTTTTTGCCTGATGTACTTCTTACATACAGAGAAAGCATTGCTTATATTTTCTTTCGTGATCTTTTCTCTAAGTTTTACATACTTAGACAAGCTATCTTTCTGAAATCCAATGAATTAAAAGAGATGTTTTTGTTGTCTTGAGATGTCTACAAAATATAAAAAGGATTCGGCTACTTATTCTTGAAGTGAAGCGTATTTTTAGTATGAATCTATTAAGATCTAGTAATGAATAAATATTTTGACAAACATTCACTCATAATGAAGGTTGTGTAGTCTATGGAAGGCTGGTTTAATGTTCTATAACTTCAATTTGAAATATATTTTAATTTTTTTGTAGGCACTTAATAAATATTTGGAATTTTTCGGGATCAACTCACTGGCTGATGTTAATATAGTATGCGATCGTGGTAGTAATTTCGTTTGTGCATTTAAAAATTTCCAGCCTATCTTCTGTTTTGGGCATAGAATAAATAATATCGTGAAAATAAATTTTTTCCAGAACAAAAAAAAAAAAAAAGGTACTGTTCGCACAGATGATTTAACACATACATTTCATGCTGAATCAACAACAACAACAGCTAGTTATAATAGTAATGAAAATCATGAATCTTCTGATACTGACAGTGAATCGTCCACTGATGATGAATATGATAACACAGTTTCTTTACCAGTTATCCGTAAAAAGAAATCTGTTTTAAGAAAGACTCCTATGGCAAAAATTGAAGTTTCAATTTCTCAGGCGAAAATCGCCGTCGATCAAATTCCACCGCAGGCTAACCATGTTCTTCAAATTTTAAATAAATGTAAGAAGATCGTCAAGTATGTCAAAAAAGTGAGCATTTTTCAAATAATATTTATCTTTCATGTCAATTTATATTATCATCTTTTCTCATTTGGCTTTTAGACAGGTATCAACAATGATATCAAAGTAGAAGGTGGTGTTACATTACATCAATCATGCATTGTCCGGTGGCTGTCTATGTCAAATCTCTTAGAAAGTCTCTTAAAATCGTTAAAAGCAACAAAAAGATTGTTAATAACCAAAAAAAAACAATCATTAATAAATGATCTAGACGAAACAACAATTAAGCAGCTAGTGCTGCTATTAAAGCCATTTAAACACGTAATGACGTTAATTCAAACAGGAAATGCACCATCTTTACATATGGTTCTATTATGCGTTTTGACGTTAAAAGATGCTTTAACTTCATATAAAGCATTAGTTGATTATAAAAAGATTTATTGCAATTCGACGAAAAAAACAACTATTGATGATGAATTAGAAGAAGAAGAAGATGATGATGATGATGAATTAGAAGGTTAGTAATCAAAGACAATTTTGAGATAAGATAATCCGTTACCAGAACGGTGTAGCTTACTTTAATTATGGTACGGTAGCATCAGAGTTTGAATTTTATAATTTATTCTTTCTTCTTTCTTAAACCTATAGGTCCTCAGTAAATCATTGTTCCATCAGTGTCACCAGTGTAGATTATCATTGAATCATAGCTTTGTTTTTTATAGGTTTCGATAAAAAAATATTCATTTAGCTCCTTTTGTTTAGGTATTAAATGGTTTCGTGAACGTTTATTAAAATTAATCGATGAACTATTTGTCCTTGATGTTCGTCATTATTGTTCTACAATGTTGCATCCAAAATACCGGTTATTAAAGAATTGTACAAAAGAAGAACGTTCACAATGCCACAAATATGTTCGTGAACAATTAAAGATAATGCGTAGTACTCCTTCAACTACCGACACATATAAACAAACAGCTGATCCACCATCAAAAAAATTCAAAACGGCTGATACATTATTTGCTCGATTTGAAGATGATTGTTCACGTGACACTTCAGATGGCAAAGCTGAATCAAATGAATATGAAAGTGATGAATATGAAATAAATATCAAGCAATCCGATGAGTTGGACAGATATTTAGTGATGCAAATCGACAAGTCATCAGTTACAAACAATCCATTAGATTTTTGGAAAACTGTATCTGAAAAATTTCCATTGTTATCTAAACTTGCCAAACGGATTCATTCAATACCAGCAACGTCAACGGGCGTAGAGCGCCAATTTTCAAGTGCTGGTTTGATCATAAACCAGCGAAGAACAAATATCAACCCTGAACAAGTGGACAATATTCTTTTAATACGTTCATTACAAAAATTGTAATGAACAGGTGATAGTCAATTTTCTTATTTTTTCTTATTATGATCCATTGTTTTTCTAAATACTTACTAAGTATTACTTAGTAAATATTACTTTTACCTCTTCTTGTGTGCTGATTTCTTTTTTTTGTGATAATTTTCACTGTTTCTTTTGTTGCTAACGTATACGTAGTTTTTTTTATATAACTAGTTTCAGTGAAACCTTCTTTTGAAATGGTGTAAATAAAACATTATTACTGAATATGAAAACGACTATGTAGTTTTTGGAAAATCATCAATTCTTATAATAGGTACACACAGTTATAAGCCCTGCCGGGCGCCCTGCCCTGCCCTAAGTGCAGGGCAGGGCAAAGAGTTTTTTTATGAATCATCTGCAGGGCAGGGCAGGGCCGGGCTCTGCAGGGCACAGGGCAGGGCAGGGCGTCACAAAAGTGCCCTGTGACGGTCTCTGGTGTATGCTTGTATGATAAGATATCAAAGTCGATCTTTCTCAATATGTGGCGAAGCTCTTGCCGAAATATATGTGAACATGAAAATATAAGAAAAAAAAACATTCATATGTTAATATTTCGTCCGATGATCATCATAGATCATTATTATTGTACGAAGATACTAGTATTTGTCTCCATTCTTATAATGTATTGTGTCTACTAAATGTAGCAGTAAGTACTCTTCACACTCTGTGTCAGAGTTGTGATTGATGTGGTAACTGTTGATTCTTCGTCAAGTACTACAAGAGAAAGAAATCTGAAAGAGTAGTACTATAGGAAAAACAAAAGATCTCAAAATATCCATGTATCCGATACCCACAACAAGAGAAAGTTTCTCCCAAGTATGTCATGAACTTGCCAGTGAAATTCTTCAGATTTGTCTGATTTTTACAACAAGAGCAGAAGAAGGTGTGCTGAAAGCGATATGATCGCTTGACTACAATGTAACAGGTTTCTTTCCAAAGTTATTTNAGGCATGTCGAACACTTAGCAACACCCACTACATCAACCATCTCCACCGCATCCACACCCAAACCCACAACCCCGCAGCCTCCGTGCATCTGAATGTATATTTTGCCTGTTTATTTTTGTGATCTTTGAAACTTTTTCATTCGTGTGCAACGTTTTTTTGCGTTTATCTATTCAAAACGTCGTTTCCTCAGAAGTACCATGGGCAGTACCCTATGTTATTGCCACTCGTTGTATTGTTCTGACCTGTATCATCTTTCTCAGCTGTGGTAACATACTTCGAGTCGCCGGTATCCACAGCGAACTTATCATTTTGTGCCTTTGCTATGTCATCTTGATTGATGAGACCCTCACCCATATTTGATGACAGTTGTAAAAGGTACGGCTGTTGGTACAAATGATATCGGATTGTCGCCTTCGTTCCAACCGATGGCTGATATCCTTGAATAATGATAAAGTGGTTGGTGCTCAGTGTTCGATACTGATAACTATTCCCACACCAACTGTAGAAGTGCGGTTCAGCACGAATCCAGCGATTGGGATTATTTATGTCCTGATATTGGAGTTTTAAATACACATCACTATCCTGTGCTTTGAGCCAAAGATCTTGCCCAGACCGATTGATGAAATAGACTGGAATAAAGCAATCATCAGTCTGATGATCAAAATCTGCAATCAGATATAACTTTTTCTCGGTAGCAGCAGCACGAATGTAAGATGGCAACTCGCAGATAACTTGTTCTTCATAAGGCATGTCGAACACTTGTCAAATTGTGAAGGTATATGCAGGCACGAGAGAGATACTGATAGCAATATATGTCAACATGAATCATGCACAAGAGAAATTCGAGAAACAAAGGTGGATCATGTTACAAATGGTGGAGGTGGCAAAGAGGAATTAAAGAACGATAAAAAATACTACGTCTTCGTTTTAATGAAATATTTTCATGATGCATATGCATCAATACTTTCACTTGAAGTACACTCTACTTCTTTCAACTAAATTCGAATAATCGCTGACTATTATCGATCATTTCTCACAATGAGCACTAGTGATATAATCATGTGAGAATGCAACATTTCTAATCAATATTAGATCATTGGAATCGAACATAATAGGTATTTTTGAAAAAAAAAGTGCTTAGGAATGATGCACTCTCACATCATCAATCTATCACTTTCCTATTCCCCTTACTACAGACTGTATTATTGACTGATTTTGATTTTTACCGATTGGTATTGAAATTGTATACAGTTTTGAATGCGAATACTGAAGTGTTGATGTGTGTGTGGATATAATTATTTGCTTCTTCTGCTCCCACACCTACACACATCGCTGAAATTGGTTTGTCTTTCGATACATCGGTGTCGTTGAAGGAAATATAGTTGTCGTAGCGCTACTGCACGAACTGACTTTTTAATTTTGAATCGTAAACGAGCATTTAGGCACAAATTTTTCCATGATGCAGTTTTTTTTTTAAATTCATTATACAGTTCTTGTTCCGTTGATTAACTAAGAGTAAGGAAATTTACACGGCAGTGATGATTTTTCGGTTAAAATCGTATATAACGTTGGTGGGACAGAACTAAAGTAGAGTTTTACCAGTCGACGCTGATTTTGTCAATCGAACTAAATACCAGAGTATCTCTTCAGGTCTTCAGTTGCTTTCAAGTTCATACCTTGAACATATGTAGGAAACTATGGGTGTAATTTAATCCTAACAGAATTCGTGCGCATGGATTCTTGGGGAAATATGCTCACAATACCAGTTCAAAAATAAAAAAATGTCTCAAGAGGCTTTCCCATTCGATCTGTTTACCGCATCGTTTTCTGACATAAAGACGTCAAATGCTTGCAGCGCGTGTTGTCTAGAAGGAAAAAAAGTAGAATAAAGCACTGAGATCACTGTTTTTATCCAGCGCCTATGGCATCGAATAATAGCTCCAGCATCGGAGAATAGTTTCAAACGTTGTCGCCGTGATATTCGAAATCAGTTTATTAGATTCTACCGGATAAAATTTGTTTTCATTCAATTACAGACAAACAAGCTTTGACCATTCCTCAGAAGAATATAGGAGTCAAAATAGCGACTTACATATTTATCGAAACCAGCTCTTAAAATATCAACCAACGCAGGCAGTGGGTTGGTTTTAAACAAAGAGAGCAGTTAATATTATATTCGAAAGTAACTATGTCTCGAGTTTACCGAAATATGAATACTCTTTGTGTTTAACTATCGATTTCTACTAGTCATGTTATCATCATCCCATTGAAACAGCACATGAGATTTTGCATACACTATATGAAAAACAAGAGAATTTGAATTTTCGAAAGTTATTGTAAGGTCTCATTTTGAATTCTAATACAAAAAGCAGCATATACGGAGGTGATGCACTATGATTTTATGCGCCCTTCGTCTTATATTCGTAAAGAAAAGAACAGCAAGAGACAACTGAGTAACAATGATATTTTGGTCTCAACAGTCCTCAATCAATTTTTGTTTTTCAACTGTGCATTTCGTGCGAGTAATTTGAAGATAGTTTGTATCATATGATCTGTGATTTGATTGTCCAGCAGGTCGAGTGTGATTAGAGTCTGTAAGAAAAAATTCTAATAAATACGAGTCAGATGAACAAATAATGGAAGTCACCATATTTTCTAGCAATGATGCAGCAAAATGTTGTGCTCCTACGTCTCCAATGTGATTGTCATGAAGGAATAATGTAGTCAACGTCTGTGTGAAAAAGAGAAGATGAACATTAAATGATGAAGAGAAAGTGATATTTACTCTGTTGCTTCGTAATGCATCACCCAGATCTTGTGCTCCTAGCGCTCCAATCTGATTATCCCATAGATCAACTGTAGTTAGTGTCTGTGCAAAAAATGAAAACAAATATCAGAGATATCATGAGAGAAAATGGGTTACTGTGTTGCTTCGTAATACGTCAGCTATATGTGTTGCCCCTTTGTCTCCGATTTGATTACGTCCAAGATAGAGTGCTGTCAGTGTCTATATGAAAACGTGAAGACTGGTACATGACAACTAAGAAAAGAATGAGAATTACCGTGTTGTTTCGTAATACACCAGCGAGATACTGTGCTCCTTCACTAGCAATACGATTATTCCAAACATCCATCATAGTGAGCACCTGTGTTATTTCAAATTAAAATTAGCTAGGAGAGATATGGAGAGAGACTGAGGATTACCGTGTTGCCTCTTAACGCATTAGCCACATATTGCGCACCTGTGGGTCCGATTTTATTACTTCCAAGATAGAGTGTATTGAGTGTCTGTAAAAATGGAAAAATGGATATAGGATGGATGACGAGAAAATCAGAGTCACCGTATTGTCTTGTAACGAATCTGCCAAATATTTCATCCCTTCGTCTGAAATTTTATTGTCTTGAAGGTCGAGTGTGCAAAGTGTCTACGAGTAAAGATGAAGATCAATATGAAACAGATGAAGAGAGAATGAGAGTTACTATGTTGTTCCGTAACGCGTCAGCTAAATATGGTGCCCATTCATCCGAGATTTTATTGTCTCGAAGGTCAAGTGTTGAGAGTGTCTATATAAAAGAATCAACATAGATCAAAAGAAAAGTTTCGTATTGGATTTGGATGTAAATTATGTGCATGGATGTGGAGGAGAAAATCGCACCTACACCCACATCCAAACCCACACTCTGTTTTCGCTATTCGCGTAAATACGCTTTCGTTGTTACAATTTGTTCGCAAAAAGAAATTTTGCCCATTGTGCTTTTTGCTAATTTACTCGTTCGCTGATGTTTTATTTCGCCGAAATGTTTTTCGCTGTTCTTTATTCGTCCAAATTCTTCGCTGAAAACCGTTTCGCTGATTGGCATCTTCCCCAGTGAAAGCAGTAAAATGAACCCTTCTCTTTCATATAGTTTCACAGGATAGTGAAAAAGCATCAATTTTTAAAAGCAAAAGCCTTAGTCTGATGTATTTTATAAGTTAAAAGTATTTACTAACATTTAAATAAATGCCTTATAACACTTCAAAAATGTTGGAACCCAAATATTAACTTGTGGAAATTTTCAACCATAAGATCTGATCGAAAGAATCTCTTGAGAAAACAAACGTTGAACTGATGCAGACTCAACAGAAACATTCTATTTTTCTAGTCAGCTTATCAACAACTGGATATGGAACCGGTTTTTATTCTATCAAATCACTTGTTAAATTTTCTTTTTGTAGAAAGTATCGATTTTTTTCTGAGATTTATTTTGATATTTGCTTATCAAATTTGGTATTTTCGAATGAATGGCTCAGTCAAACATTCGACTCAGTGATATTCAGTTTTCATGTCCGAGGCAAGTCAGACTCTTTAAAAAAATGTGATTCAACTTTATGTCGGAAGTTTGACTTGATCGGTCAGTGATAATCATATGTATGCGAAGAGACTCATGATGTGGATTTGATGTTTATCGTGAAGGAGAAGACACCAACACCCTCCGTTAAAAATCCCTATAGTATCAGAGCATCCGGTTAGAACGCCACCAAGATATGAATGCTTAATAAAACACAGCATGCTAACTCAACCAGAGGTCAGGTTTGGTTGTGACCGAGAAACTGTCGAATTTTGTCAAGTTTGAAATTGCCCTCGATATTACTGTTCACTATTATTTATCAAACACTTGGGACTTAATCTAGTCCTTCTCCGTACGTCCCGAGAAAACTCGTCTACCACAATATACGAGTTGTTCTTGTCATCATTTATTGGTTAACGACCTCAAATTTTTAACTAATTCTCCGATATCGGATGGGATCAATATTCGAGTGGCATCGAATTGGGTCGGACTTGGGTACGATAAATCCAACTAGTGCACTATTCTAGCATTTAGGTACTTAAATATGAGAATGTTTAACACGCTATACAAAGATAAGTTCATAAAGATGTAAGAAAATAGGTAAAATATGAAACAAACCATTTCATCACAAAATTTCGAAACAATAATGGCGTTCAATGTTTCTTTCAGCTACTAATTCGAAGATTTTCAACAGTAGACAAATACTGCGACTATCTTACTGTCGAAAAACTTTTCGACTCAAAGACTAGGAAAAATCTGGTGATTGTCAATGCACTCTGACCTTTCGTTATGTTAATTCTGGTACGGAAATGAATCTCGATGATAGCCCAGATTAAATAGAAGGGGCTGTTACAGAAACTAATGAGAATAAAAATGCTGATGAGAATAGAAATCAATATTTTCTTTTTTGAGAAAGAGTATGACACATGCCTTTTCTGCAGTGGCATTAATCTTTTTATTTTCCCAATTGCTTTTCAGGTAGTGGACACCATCCACTGATGACGCTTGACATTTTATTAAGATTCCGAACTTGGCAGTAGGTTTTGAAGTCGTAAAGGCTGTGCTTGGAAATGATTTTATAAAATAATCACAAGTAACAAGTCGATGTTTGTGATCTAGCCAGAATGATGTGCGAAAGGGAGCAACGATGAAGTCTGGACTAGGGTTGCCCGCCGTTCTCCATTTTTTATAGTCGAAGAAGAACTCAAATTCACACAGTAGAGGTAGTTTAGTTCGAATGAATCGTTCCCAAAGCAAACCATCAAATACAGCCTCGGACCATGATGTAGAGAAATCCAAATTAAGATGAACAAGTGAAGGTAATTGGGACAGAAGTAATTGGACCTCTTCGCTCTTCGACAAAAACATACCCATCGTCAGATATGCCAGTTGTGGATAACACGCGCTTGCAAACATTGATAAGAGTGTCTCATCAATGTTATACATAGGGCAATATTCGATTGCGAGCGTTCGTAAATGAGGTAAGTGACGAAAAATGATGTGATATTCGCCATAGCCACAACTGCTAATGCTCAAATTCTGTATTATGCATTGAGCTGGCCATGTTATATGTTCGATTATGTAATCAATATTATTTAAATGCAGGCTTAGAAGATTAGGCTGAACGATAACTGCTGAAATAATTGCCAGTGCTCTGCTATTTTGCTTGTCACGCGACTCGTCTGAAGACAAGGTCAGTGTAGGCTGTAATAATCGACGTATTTCACCATCTCGCTTTTGGAAAAACGTTAATGAGCGAATTTGAATGAAACGGTGAATGTCGACGACTGAAAAAAACGTATGTATTTCACCTGATGTCTTCCTATCGTCGTCTGAGAAAGTCAGTGAAATGACATTTTCTGGCCTAACGACACGGGAAAGGAATTTAAAGTCAGACTTCGGCATCGAAGTGAAGTTAAGCTTAAAGCGATTATAAGCGCTGACAATGCCATAAAGTTGTGTACAAATGTATCGAACTGAACAAAGAATTGTTTTCACATCAAGATAGTCGAAAACACGATGAAGAAGCTCAATGGGTACGGTGAGAAGAGATATGTTACTCATTGACGTGTGTTGCTATTAAATGCATCCAACATAAAGGAGAACGAACGAAAAAATATTTCTTTTCTATCACCAACGATATGATATATCTCACTTCCTCATAATTGTGCAACGTTATAGACAAGAGCGACTCTGATTCATTTCTATTTGCCTCTTTCTTTTTGTTAATAGATACTCACTCGACATGAAATATCTCTGCAAAAAAAGCAAACGCTTTAGAGGTATATTTCGATAACAACACCAATATCTACATTATCGACCATTAAGTAACGGGGAATTCGATATCAGGTATCATGTTTCAATGTAAATGCTTTACTCGCACAATCGATAAAAAAGCTTGTTAGCGCAGCCCCTTTGGGGCTAAAATGTGAAACTCACATATGTTCTTCAGCTTCGTTATATTAATACAAAATACGGAAGGTGTAAAATCAAGAATTTTTTATTTTTCATTTTCTGACGGGCGCTGTATTTTTCGTTTTCATTGTTACTATTCACTCATTATTTTTTTTTCGTAGTTTTTTTGCATTATTTTTTTTAATTTAATTCTATTATCATTGCAATCATTTATTCAACCGGTAAATATGCCTCTTACACGTATACATTTAACCTACAGCAAGTATCAATGAACTATTATATATCTCGATCAAGTCACAACACTAGCACCGAGTGAGTTTTTTTCAAATTAATAACTTGATCAATCGATGATTTCTTATGATCGTTGACGTCTTAAATGGGTGTGGGTGTGGGTGTGTGGGGTGTGAATGTGGGTGGCTGCGTGTGTATGGGTGTGGGTGTGGGTATGCAGGAGAGATCCACACCCACACCGCCTCCCACTCTCTTCAAAATCGATTTTCAATGCCGTGCATGAGATTTTACATGAAATTTTTCCAAGACGTTCAACTAATGAAAGTAAAATAGTAAACGAATTTTTACAGCTCTCAACCTCATCGTTTAGAAGATTTTCACGAATCATTCTGGTAAATAGGATTTTCACATGTACGAATACTTGTTCAATGCAGCCATTGAACTACTCTCATTTCAAAGAAGATTCCTTACAACTTCGGATGAGAGAAAGAGTTCTTTAATTCCTATTTTATTTCACTTTTGTGGTCCTCTAAATTTTAAAGTTACAAAAATCTTACGGTAATGTTTTTTAGCAAGCCTGTGGTTGCCTTGATACTGTAGATTGAATAAAAACTTCCTTTTCGTCATCCGAAAAAGAATACATCTATCTGTCAAGCTCAGAAGAGTTGCAATTTACAAAGAACAAATATTATTGAAAAATTTGTGCAAAGCTCAATGTTGAGGAAAAGGCGCGGACATTTTTTTATATAATTATTTGAAAAACTTTCTGACATCTAATATACTTATATTAAATATCAATGATAAATTCTTTAGCTACACGTTGGATTCTGATAAGAATACCTCACTGCAATAAGCGATGCTACGTAGTTTTCCTTTGGAAATGGTATTGGCAATGCTGATAAAGGGCTTTAGAAACTCATCATGATTTCTACAGAACTCTTTTAAAATTAGAAGTCATTCTAATGAATTTTAGAGCTAGACATATTCCAAAAAAGTGTCTTTTTAGCAAAGCCAATTTTTTTAATGGAAAGCCTTAAATTTTCCATCAACTGCTATCGTCGAGTTTTTCGATGTGGCATTTAAAATGTTAGCTATCTAACTAAATTTTAGAGCGGTTGAGAATCAAAGAGATTCTTCTAGTCGTACTTTGTAACATCGTAAGGAGCTTAGCTTATAAATATGTTCTCGGAAAATTAATATCGGAAAACGATTTTTTTTTATTATTTAGATAGTTGATTTTCTAAATTAATTGCCAGGTAATATTGATGATTCGTCCAACTGACTCTTGTCTTGCGTACTGATCGTCTCATTTCCGTATAATTCCTTGTAGAATTGTGAAGAACGACGACTGTTTTATTCTCGAGCTTAAAACAAGTATTTATTACGATTCATAAACGTTCGAAATTAAGTTAGCTGACCATATTCTTAAGTATATACTCCTCCGTGCATATTATTAATATTATAATCGATAGAAAAAAAGAAGAACAGAATCATATGTAGCAAACCAGTAGAATTTGTTCTTAAATTTCATTCGTAACTTTCAATTAAATCTTATAATTCGTTAAACAAAACGAAACATATCATCAAAACAATTATAACTTGTTTGGCCGAACTGTTTTCTAAGCATATTATCTTTCTAGCTTTCCATATTACGATGTTTACTAAAAATACATCTTTATTAATATATCGCACTTTAACCCTGTATTATCATAAAAACTACTGATGATTAATATATATACGTAAATATCTCAAACAACTGGCAGATACTCCATTATTCTTCATGTGTACTGATTCAACTTGTGTACATTTCTAACAACATACGTATATCTTGTTCGACGTAATATTCTATCAAATTTTTATCTACCCTATCATCATCTGATAAATTTTTCTTTTTACTAAGTGTCAATTGACAAGCGTTGGATGGCAATAGATATAAATACTCGCTAGTTTTTCCTAACATTATTTCTATCATTTTTAACCATGAAGCTAACAGGTATATTGATCATCGCTTTCTTTCTTGGCCTGTTTTTAACTGTTGTCTTATCGGATATGGAAAATAATGATGTCGATTTCATCGATGACAATCATCTTATGTTCAAACGAGGTATATTTCATCGTCGTCGTGATAATCAATCACAATCACCAGGTCAATGTGTCCCATGTAAATTTGGTATTGGACATTGTTGTCATCCAAATATTTGTGTTAAAAAACATTTACGGCCAGACAAATGTCTTCGTGTAAAGGGTGGCTGAAATTTTATTTTGTGATTTATTTTTGTTTTACGAATAAAAATAAAAACATGTTTGCTGTGATTAATTCATTTAATTAAACCAAAAAGAACAAAGTCATAGACTTAAAAGTCGGATCTTATTTCGTTGAAACCGTTTTTTTAATTAGTAAAAGAAGAAATCTTTAGAGAACATAATACATTTTTAAAGTAGGTTTTTCTTGTGCCTACCTTATTTTCAATATGAAATTGTTTTGATGCTTTCATTAATATTGGTACATCACCATAATTAAATTCACTTTCAGGGGTATTTAAATTTGGTTCAATAACTTTACCTGTCATATGAATTTTTTGTTCGTATTGTCCAAGAACTATTAAGCCAAATTTAATATCGAATTTAATTAATTCAAGTGGTTGAAAAATTGAGTATGAGACTGCTATGAAGTGCATGAGAATTTATTCAAAATTCAATTTTTTATTTCAAGCTTTCGATGAATATCTTTCATCATCGTCAGGAAACAATATACAAATAGAGAGATTGGAACATTTTATACATACAAGATAAAAGAAATAAATAGTTACAAGAAAGCAAAGAGACAAAATAAAATTAAAAAACAAACTTTCTCCTTCAATTAGTGTAATTATATATATTCGCGAATATATATGTTCGTAGAACATTTCTTTTGGCACATTTACTGTCCTTTTTAGGACATTGTTGTTGTTATTGTGGTTGAGTTGTGATTATCTGTCGTTGTAGTTGGTGGGAAAAGGTTGAGATGAAACCATGAGTTATGTGTGTTAGTTCTATTATTTCGTGAGTTATTGGAGATTTAATCTTTAGTTTGGTAGTATTATTATTATTGAATATTATTATTATCAATTAACGTTATTTATTTATTTATTTATTGTTATGTTATAGATTTATTATTATGTTTAGGCATATATTTTAAGTTTATGTTTAACATCGTTTAGTGCCTCTCCGAAGCTCTAGTGTGTGAAGATGCTGTCTTTAATGATTCGTCTCTTCCAATCAGGTTCATATGATAAGATTTTTACATTACTGAAATCAAATCAGTGTTGTTTTTGAAGAACATATTGTGCTACATTTGAATTTTTATTTTGTTTCTTTTGTCTTTTTGGTGCTCTTTCATCCGTATATTTTTTGTCTCACGGTTTGTTTCGCTATAGTAGCTCATTTTACAATCTTTACATGATATTTTATATACTAATTTTTTAGATTTACTATTTTCATCAGTTCCTTTTTGTTTACTTAGGAATACCTGTTTTAGTATGTTAGTTTTTTTGAATGCGATATTTATGTTAATAGTTTTTACATATTTTCTCCAAATCTTTTTTATTCTTTCAGCTAGTAGTACTATGGATTCTTGCCCATAATACGATAGAATTAAAAAGACTTTCTTTTTTATGAAGTTTTTGTTATTAGTATTATTATTATTGGCATTATTATTATTTAGTTGTTTTTGTTTTATTTTCTTTAGAAACGATCTTTCCTTCCTTCAATCCTCTATTGATCAGATGGTTTGGATATCCATTACCATGTAGTGTGTGTTTA
This sequence comes from Rotaria sp. Silwood2, assembly GCA_905329745.1. Lineage (NCBI taxonomy): Eukaryota > Metazoa > Rotifera > Eurotatoria > Philodinida > Philodinidae > Rotaria > Rotaria sp. Silwood2. The sequence continues at coordinate 20,623 of CAJNSZ010001091.1, read as the reverse complement.
AGTTCTTGCAATTCTATATCAGAATATTTTTCCGAATAGCACATCAGTAGTATGCGAATAGTTAATGACCTTATGAGGCTCAATTTATATTTTCTACACTGATTGCTTTCATAGAGTAAGTATAGATTTGTGTTGGTTGGTTTCTTATATATTGTTGTATCGTATTTATTGTTATGTATATCTCTGATCACAAGAACATTTAAGAATGAAATTTGATTATTTTTTTCTTTTTCAATGGTAAAGTTGATATTCTTGCGCCATTTATTAATCTTTTCAAGTACATACTCGGCATTTTGTTTTTCATTGAATATATAGAATTCGTTGTCTACGTATCTGAACCACGTTTGTGGCTTGTTTTTTCGAAAAACGGTTTAATTTTTTCTCAAGGTTAGACATGAAAATGTCTGCAAGTATGGGTACGAGTGGGGACCCCATAGCTACGCCATCGTATTGGATATAGTACTCATTCATAAATCTGAACGGAACATCGCAAACTGCAATTTGCAGAAGTTTTTTAATTCTTGTTTTTTTAAAAGGTGTATTATTTATTGTTTTTGATTTTTCCCTATTGTTTATTACTATCTCAATAGCTTCCTTCACAGGAACATTAGTATAGAGTGCATCTACATCGAAGCTGCACATTCTTTGCTCTTTTTCGTATTTTATCTGTTTTACGAATTCGAAGGACTCTTTTATATATGAATATGGTTTTTTATTTTGATTTGTTTTTATTAAGGATGCTAGGTACTTTGATAGCTCGTAATTATAGCTTCCTATTGATGATATTATTAGTCGCAGGGGATATCCTTGTTTATATATCTTTGGTTGTCCCTATATATATGATAGGCTAGAAGATGTTGAACGCATTTTGTGAAATAATTCTTTTTTTATGATATTTTTATTATATAATTCTCTGAGGTATTTATTCATACAGTGCGGGCCGTAAAAAGCATGTACTTTTTTGTTTTTACGCATAAATGAGTAAAAAGGATAGTCTGAAGATTTTCTTTCATATCAGAGTTTGTAGAGAATTTTTCGCTGATCATTTNTGACACGGTTCGATGATTCTTCTTCCTTCTCTGTCTGTTCTCTTGCCGTTGTTCTAATATATATATCTCCTGTCTCTCTTCTATCTCTCTCCTATATATATGTGTGTTATGTATGAAGTTGTTACACTCTGGATATGTGAAGAAGCGAATAAACATCATTGCCGAGAGTGGCGGTAAGCTACTCCACCTCTATCCAGTTTGTCATTACGTATCAATCCAGTCATGGCCATGTATTGATCGTTACAAGTATGATATATTTTATTGTTTTCATCGATTGAAGACGCTTTTACTCTCAGACGGCTAGGTTTTCTTAATCGTAACACAGAATTCAGGGTATAATGCGAGATAAATGCATACAAACGCGTTGCAAATGAGTTATTGAGACACATCAGTACGCGTTTAGTAGCTTTTTCAGCACTCTTTTGCGTAAAAACGCGTCAGAATGTCGCTGTTTGCAACAATAGCGCGTTTATCTGCGTCGAAAGTGTGTTTTTCAATTGCAAAGACACAAGAGCAAAATTGATTTCGTGAAAAGCGTGCTGGTGGTGACATATAAGAAAACAATATTGTTTTAATGCTGCTTTCAAATGAATGTTCTGTACATTTCAAACTTTGATACTTATTCTCATTTATTTCTACTTCACAGATTAACTAAGTCTTCATGAGTTTGTATGACGGACATAAGCATGATGAGATTTCTGATATGCAACTATTTGTTCTTCTTTGTTATGTTTCATACAACGCTAGCCACTGATATTTTAAATCGCAGATTATCAAGAATAGTTCTTTTAAGAATTCGAAATGCAATAAGACTTTAATACGTCGTCTAAATCACTTACTATCTAATATACATACTTTTTTGAACGAAAAACACGCAGTTCAGTTTACTGTTCGAGATCTAGTCACGCCCCATGTAAACACCAGACGCAGGATATATGCGTTTGCACGCTGTTAAAATCGATTTTCAACCGCGTTTGAATGCGGCTGCAGATAAAATCGCGTCTAGACGCGGTCATAAGAAATTTTGAATCGCGGTTGGACGCGTTTTTTTTTATGAAACCGCATGCAAACGCGCTTCCATATAAATACCAATCACAAGATAAGCGCGTTCAAACGCGGTTTTGTTATAAACTGCGACTAGACGCAATTTTAGATAAAAGGCATCTAAATTCAATTAAAAAAACATTCTTAACCGCGTCCAGGAGTGTTTTATGCTACAACTGCATTTTGATGCGGCTGGAGCATTTTCGGTGATTGCGTCCAGACTCGTTTGCACTCCGGGAAATATTCATCAAATGTCTAGTAAATGTGTTCAGACGCTGTTCTATCTTGAAAGAGTAGGAATACAAAAAATATTGTGTTGAAGGCAGAATTAAGAATAAAAGCCATCGAAACACATTTGAAAATTTTTTTCAACAACTGGACGGATATGTATCTTTCACGTGAAACACACATAATTCAGCTAGAATTCACCGATGGTATGTGTCTGACTCATTGAAATTTTATTCAATATTTTAAAGATAAGAAGCTTTTTCAACACGCATGGAAATGAAGAAAACCCAATCATGCAAAAAATAGAAATGAAATATAGGCTATTGAACAATTTTTATAGATAGTAGATGAAATTACTTATACCGATCTGCCAGCATACCCATGATTTTCGGCCAATCTTACGAATAACACTGGTTAAACTGTATAATTAATAAGTGATTATTATAATTCAACTATATAGTACAAAACAGTTTTAATTGTAGTGTTTTGAATAAAATTATCCGCGATATTACAGTCGTAATGTTATTTTTAAAAATCTTTTTATATTTAGTATGATTAGAAGATGACAAAAAATATGCAATTGCATTTTAAACTGTTAAATCTATCAGAAAAAAATTAAACAGAGCGTTGAGTATTTTGCATAGGTAGAAGTAAATTTCACTGCGCTGATGAATTTAAGTAACAGAGCGAAGATTCAAATAGATTTAGTCGTGAACGAGAAAACATTTCGAGCTAGTATAGCTCAGTGGTGTATATGCACGACTTCTGATCGGGGGTTCACTTGTTCAATTCTGACTTTCATCCCTTAAGGTAAAAATTCAACTCATTCGCCAAAGTAGGCTCCATTTCAATTGGAAAGCGTTTGAACGCGGTTATTACAACCACGTCTAGACGCAAGAATTGTTTCACTGGAGCCGCATTTCGAAACGAGATCTCGTCCAAACGCGACCCAAAGTACGAACGCGTTCAGATGCGTTTCTGAAATAGATCGCGACTAGACGCAAGAAATGTTTCACTGGGGATGCGGTTCTTGCGTTTTTCCTTTGCATTTCACACGCAACGAATCGCGTTTCAGACGCGTTTTTAAGTCAAAAAATATTTACATGGGGCATACTTTGACGAAGTAGTCTGCATTATTGATGGCACCATATGCGCTCGCAGCTAGAAACGCGTTCAAATGCAACTTATCTATGCAAAACGAGAACAGGAACTGCATTTACACGTGAACCCTAACCCAAAAGTATTAGCTGTGTATAGAGTAAGCGTATTTGGATGCAACAGTAAAGCCAATCACGTTGAAACGCGTTTAACTTAATATTATTTTCAGTTATGAACGCATTCAGATGCAAAAACGAAACTGTTCGCGTTGAAACGAGTTCAAAAGCTAATTGGAACCAGTCGTAATGCGTTTTAATCACGAAACGCGTCTAAAGGCATGCAAGAATTTCCAACGCGTTCAGACACCCATAGAGTAAACGCATTTCAGTGCGTTTGAGAGCTGCTTCAATCCCAGATGCACTTGAACTGGTCAAACATGCTGTTTATGGTTATATGGGAAGGAAAAAATGACAGGTAGCTTTTTCAAGATTTGAATAGTAACTTATGCACTTTAATTAACGACCAGTTTTTTGGTAGGAAAAATTGATCGCAGCTGCTGAATTAATTGAAAAAACTGAGCCACAAAAAAGGTCAGATTTTAGCATCTTTAGAGAAAAACGCCATTTTTGTGTACTCAAAAAGTGAGTACACTCTAGAATCGGTCAGTGTGTCCGGCCGTCCGTCCGGCCGTTAACACGATAACTTTTGAAAGGAGAGTCCGATCNGCATGGCGTCTTGAAAGAGCAATAAAGTTGGTACAATCTGATATTGAAATGAACGAATGTAAATGATCAATGTTTTTCTTTCTTTTCAATCAAAAAAATGAAAATCATTACAATTACATAACTTACATTTATCCATTTTTTTTACGAAATTTAAGATAAATATTCAGTCTCTTATTTTAGTATTATCTGTAAGACATATCTAAAACTATCAGATCGCTTTTGTGTTAATTAGCATAACGAAGATTTTTTTGTAGAACTCACAAACTCAGGACGAGAAATCTCGAACTCGGATACTGTAGGACATCATGTGTAATCCGATAAATTTTGACGCAGAATCTGGTAATTTCCGATAGAATCCCTGTCGAAAATTGTTGGAATCTTTGGTATCGAATTACGATAGAAAGTTGTGAGGTATCAATTATGATGGGATCCTGTGAAAATTTATATTTGAACATCAGATCTTGTGTGAATCCCCACCCGTTCTCATCCCTCTCCACCGATTTTCTTCCGATCATGAAACTAGCTGCAAATTAACACCTTAAATCTATTTTATTTTAACATTTAATTAAATTCAATTATTGAATTATAAATTTGAAATAATAGTAAAATATAAATAAAATACAACAAAAAGTTTGCTAGCGCAGCCTCTTTGGGACTAAAATGTGGAACTCACGTATCTACTTAGGCTTCACTATACTAACACAACAAACACAATGTGTGAAACCTCTACAAGATGATCGTTCTTTTTCCATGATGATCGATTATGAGCAAGGTGTGGACGGGTGTCTGTGTGGGTGTGTGAAGTTTCAAATTAGTCATTTATCTTGTCATATCTAGACTCACATTCACACCATAGACATGAAATTTCAGAAAGTTACATGTTTCATTTTGGATGAGAAAATTTTCAGTTGTATCAAAACTATAAGTTTCGAACGGTATTTTATTCAATTTTCTTATACACGGTGTTTCACCAAGTCATTCTCATTTATGAAGGAATTAATTTGGATGAATTAATGAAAAGAGAAAGTGTGATTCAATGACGAACAATATTCGGTTGAACCGTTGGAGAATTTCTTTTCTTCTATAATTTTAGTTCAAAATATTCACTTTTGTTGTTCTCGGATGTAGATGAGTCGATTCAAATCAATTTAATTATTCTCAACAATGATTGTTTTCGTTGTATCTTTTCCAATAAATTGTTCAAGTTTTTGTTAGATTNTCTATCTATGAACACGAAATTTTGTCAGCATACTTTACGAACTAAATACTGGATGTAGACGACTCGTATGTGACTATGAACAGTCCTTATCATATTCTAATCAAAATACCTAAGTGTATTTGTTATTGTCCTAATGAAAGAATCTATACAAAAAACAAAATTAAAACTGCACGATTTTCTTTTCAGATGACAGCATATCAATCAATATATGTGAAGGCCTTATTTGAAATGCTGAAGTCGATTATTAATAATTTCTGAACGAAACAATATGAAATATTTTTTCAACAAGAAATATCTTATCTGTTTCGTTATTTGGTGGAAATTTAGTTCATCATTCAAGCATCGTAACAACTGAAAACTGATGAATCGTTTGATTTATTTATACTTCAATACAGAATATTGTGCTTTAAGCAAAAAAAAATATTATTCTTAAAAGAGAACTTTAGTCTAAATTCTATATAGGAGTCTCGGATTTTCTGTTAATGAACTCGCCATAAGTAAATTAATACAAATACATCTGTAATGCCGCTCGTCTATACTAAAGAACAGGATCTTTTGGAACACAGAAATGATATGAAATTTGTTAAATTAATTATGTTTCTTGCAAAATCATTTAAAAACAACAAACAAAGCATAATGACTTTTTATATTCATGTTTGGTCAACTGTAATATTTTAATAGAAGCCTGCCATGTGTTCTTCACCTACAAGCATACTATATTTAACAAAACAATTATCTTGTCAGAAGTTTTTAACGAAACACATAACAAATTCAAAGGAAATCGTTCATTGATAAATTTTATTCTGACTGTTCCACTCTTAATGATCCTATAGATAATGATTTACTAGACTGCAATAGATATATGATAATAAAATGAATACAAATCAGATGCTATTGAATCTTTCTTCTATCCATTACATTCAATGATAAGAGAAGTTTAAACTTGATTTTTACATTTAATGAAACTTTTATGCTTTTGAACGTTGTCAATCTTGACAGTTCGGCCTCGTAAAATTTACACTAACCCTGTCAATAATCATGCGGAAATTTATCAGATATATTCATCATATATCTAACGTAAGCTTTTTATCTGTAATAAAAACATTACTTTTACAGTTTAAGAGTTTTGGATGAGAGAAATGTTTAGAACGTGTCATAGTAGCTAATCAAAGTTTTCTAATATTAAAAATTATTATTTTTTTGATCACATTTTATTTCTTAACAATCATCATTGTGAGTTGACTCGCACGAACATATTTTTCATTATGTTGAAGCGACCATCGCATACTTTGTACGTTTGTGTTTCTAATGATGATCCAAACATTTTTACTTGTTCTATGGATTTTACATAGTCTATGCATGTAATGACACATTGAAATTCCAAAAGATAATGATGAAGCAAAAAAAATGATATAATTTAAATAATTGATTGTCATCGAGACACATTGATTCAATTCTTTCAACTAGACGTGTACATATACACTTTCTTCTCTCTTTGTTCTATTGATTTGACACGCTCTCTCACTCTCTCTGATAGTATCCGGATCTATAAAAAGAAGAATGATGAATCGAAATAAAACATGTTACATATAATACGAAAAGTGTACCAAACACTTTTATTCAAAACAAATTGCAATTTTATAATGACCGATTCATCATTTGACAATACTTCTGACGCCAGCAGTACAGAAACAAACTCATTTGACATGATCTATACAAAGGATAGATTCGTTTCGGTTCCATTATGTTTAATTGTGGATATGATTGAGAATGCATTCGGGATTCGATCTACAATAACAGCTGCCACTGACACTGAACTAGAAGATACAATCGCAACATCTAGCAATACAGATGATCTAGAAAACGAAAAAGCATCGTCTCAGTTTGAAAATCCACCATCATGCATCATATGTGATCTCGACCACGATTATATCGTTTCAAATCTACTTCATCAAACAGAATCCAGTGATACAGACGATTGGAAAATCGATACTGAATCATTGTGAAGTGATCCTACTTCAACATTAGATGTCTCTTCATCGGCTAAAACAAAATTCTCATTGCCAGACCTTAAAATATTCATAGGTCAACTCAAGGTCTCATTGGCAAACACAAAACATGAAATATCAGAAACGGTATTCGAAACATCACAAGAAGAACCTTCTGAACGTTACTGGGCATGGCGTCTTGAAAGAGCAATAAAGTTGGTACAATCTGATATTGAAATGAACGAATGTAAATGATCAATGTTTTTCTTTCTTTTCAATCAAAAAAATGAAAATCATTACAATTACATAACTTACATTTATCCATTTTTTTTACGAAATTTAAGATAAATATTCAGTCTCTTATTTTAGTATTATCTGTAAGACATATCTAAAACTATCAGATCGCTTTTATGTTAATTAGCATAACGAAGATTTTTTTGTGGAACTCACAAACTCAGGACCAGAAATCTTGAACTCGGATACTGTAGGACATCATGTGTAATCCGATAAATTTTGCTACAGAATCTGGTAATTTCCGATAGAATCCCTGTCGAAAATTGTTGGAATCTTTGGTATGGAATTACGATAGAAAGTTGTGAGGTATCAATTCTGATGGGATCCTGCGAAAATTTATATTTGAACATCAGATCTTGTGTGAATCCCCACCCGTTCTCATCCCTCTCCGCCTATTTTCTTCCGATCATGAAACTAGCTGCAAATTAACATCTTAAATCTATTTTATTTTAACATTTAATTAAATTCAATTGTTGAATTATAAATTTAAAATAATAGTAAAATATAAATAAAATACAACAAAAAGTTTGCTAGCGCACCCTCTTTGGGACTAAAATGTGGAACTCACGTATCTACTTAGGCTTCACTATACTAACACAACAAACACAATGTGTGAAACCTCTACAAGACGATCGTTCTTTTTCCATGATGATCGATTATGAGCAAGGTGTGGACGGGTGTCTGTGTGGGTGTGTGAAGTTTCAAATTAGTCATTTATCTTATCATATCTAGACTCACATCCACACCCTAGACATGAAATTTCAGAAAGTTAAATGTTTCATTTTGGATGAAAAAATTTTCAGTTGTGTCAAAACTATAAGTTTCGAACGGTATTTTATTCAATTTTCTTATACACGGTGTTTCATCAAGTCATTCTCATTTATGAAGGAATTAATTTAGATGAATTAATGAAAAGAGAAAGTGTGATTCAATGATGAACAATATTCGGTTGAACCGTTGAAGAATTTTTTTTCTTCTATAATTTTAGTTCACAAATATTCACTTTTGTTGTTCTCGGATGTAGATGAGTCGATTCAAATCAATTTAATTATTCTCAACAATGATTGTTTTCGTTGTATCTTTTCCAATAAATTGTTCAAGTTTTTGTTAGATTTTCTTTACTTTTTGCCTAAGCTCATCAATATCATCTTCAGTAAAATGTTGTTCTTCTCAAAGACAGTGAATTTCTTTTTTGATTGGTTCAAGTTGTTTCATTATTGTTATTCGTTGTTTGTCGATTAGCTCGATAAGTTCTTGTTGAGCTCTTCTACTGTTTTTTTTTACTTTGCTGATTGTGGTTTTTATCATCGTTCAATTTGATCGAAAAGATCCAATGATAAATAATTTGACTTTCTAACTTTTGAATTGATCAAGAAGTTCATCATGAGATCTCACTATTTCAGTATCGAATTTTAGATTATGTAGGTGGGTGTGGTTGATTTTAATGTTGTTGTCTCCAGACTTTCGACACTCAAACTCAGGCCAATATCCACTCGTAATTACATCCACATCCACATCCTTATGCATTGCCAAATCTAATTAAATAATTAGATTTTCAAAATTGTCCTAGAAAAATAAATGTGATTTAGCCTAATAATAAATAATGACATAAATATTGAGCAAAATCATTGATATTTGTACGAGATTTAACTTGATTTTAATTATCAAGACATTAATCTTGATCTTTCTAAAACAAATTAAAAAATCTAGTGTGATATTGAAATGATGAACTTTATCTTGATTATTGATAATAGCTTGAAAAAACTAATTTAGTTTTCATAAGAAAATCTTGGTAGATAGATTCATAGTAGATTTTTTATCCAGATTGAACAAAATAATTGATTAGATTATATTGTAGAATTTCACAGGATTTGTATAGGCAAAATTATTGAAATACTTTCCTCATAGTTTATTGTGAATAGTGGATTTCATGTAAGGCAAAAGTCATTGAATAAATTCGATTGCAATTATTTTTATAAGAACGACAAAGTTCAAGTCAAGTTGTAGATAACAATATGAATGAAATTTTAGAAAAGTTTTTTTCTATAAAATAAAAAGCAAAACATCAAATAACAAGTTATTGATTGAAATATAAATATTGCGTAATAAGAAAATCAGTATAATTAATTTGTGTAACGTTAAAACAGAGACGGTCATGTAAATCAACTTTGCTTTTTATTGTTTCTTATTTTATTAATTAGACATTATCGAAATATTTCGCATTGATCAATTGAATGAATTGTTCATCGATGAAAAACAATTGTCTTTTTATGTTTATTATCAAAAGAAAAAAAAACAAACAAGAAAATTTATAGACGAAAAGCGAGTAGATAATCATTGTTGATAGTTATTCATGGTTGTGCAGAAAAATATGAAAAGCAAATGAATAATGAAAAAAAAATATTTGAATGATGAAATGTTGTATAATTCAAGTTCTGAAATTGTAATGACAAAACGTATAACTTCAGGATAATTTTAGTAAAAATATAGCAATATAAACTTAATGACGATAATGTGACGATTTATTTTACATCATAAAACAACGAATTTTATTCTTCACAGAATTCTTCACGAATATTGCGATGTTTTTCTTTTAATTTTTTTTATTCTGAGTAAATATTTTGGAACCATTTTTAACAAAATTTAATGCAGAATTTTCCGTGAGATCAGCATGTTTAGTTTGACATATCCTAGATTTCTCTATACTGCTTCAGCATCCCTGATTTTCTGGGTATGTGACACTGCTGATAAATGTACTTTTCAGGTATTTTATAAATATCTTTGTTAATGTTTGATCGTTGAAGTTGAATTTTTAATCATAATATTCCTTGCTTAATTTTCTAGAAACAAATATAAAACTTTTCCATGTAAAAACTAACATTGGAAAATTGATTTGTAAAGACTCTAATAGAGGCACATCACTTTTTTCGTTAGAGTCTTTTATCTTTTTTCATGTTCTTAGTTGTTGACAGTGGAACATACGAACAAATCTAATCATCCATTGAAAAACTTTTTAAAAGACACTTTCTCAATAAAAAATCAAATATGACTAAAAATGTTTTTATTTTCGTTACAATGAACTTTTCTCTTCTGGAGAAATTTTGNAAATAACAAGTTATTGATTGAAATATAAATATTGCGTAATAAGAAAATCAGTATAATTAATTTGTGTAACGTTAAAACAGAGACGGTCATGTAAATCAACTTTGCTTTTTATTGTTTCTTATTATATTAATTAGACATTATCGAAATATTTCGCATTGATCAATTGAATGAATTGTTCATCGATGAAAAACAATTGTCTTTTTATGTTTATTATCAAAAGAAAAAAAAAACAAACAAGAAAATTTATGGACGAAAAGCGAGTAGATAATCATTGTTGATAGTTATTCATGGTTGTGCAGAAAAATATGAAAAGCAAATGAATAATGAAAAAAAAAATATTTGAATGATGAAATGTTGTATAATTCAAGTTCTGAAATTGTAATGACAAAACGTATAACTTCAGGTTAATTTTAGTAAAAATATAGCAATATAAACTTAATGACGATAAAGTGACGATTTATTTTGCATCATAAAACAACGAATTTTATTCTTCACAGAATTCTTCAAGAATATTGCGATGGTTTTCTTTTAATTTTTTTTTATTCTGAGTAAATATTTTGGAACCATTTTTAACAAAATTTAATGCAGAAGTTTCCGTGAGATCAGCATGTTTAGTTTGACATATCCTAGATTTCTCTATACTGCTTCAGCATTCCTGATTTTCTGGCTATGTGACACTGCTGATAAATATACTTTTCAGCTATTTTTATAAATATCTTCGTTAATGTTTGATCGTTAAAGTTGAATTTTTAATCATAATATTCCTTGTTTAATTTTCTAGAAACAAATAAAAAACTTTTCCATGTAAAAACTAACATTGGAAAATTGATTTGTGAAGACTCTAGTAGAGGCACATAACTTTTTTCCTTAGAGTCTTTTATCTTTTTTCATGTTCTTAGTTGTTGAAAGTGGAATATACGAACAAATCTAATCATCTATTGAAAAACTTTTTATAAGACACTTTCTCAATAAAAAATCAAATATGATTAAAAATGTTTTTATTTTCGTTACCATGAACTTTTCTTTTCTGGGGAAATTTTGAAGATTTCAACAAAAGAATTCACATCACTTTGTGAGAGTACTCTACCTTTATTCCATATTAACTGTTTGGCTTCAAATATTGTGGAAAAGATCTCACATTAGAATATAAATTTCAGCGAATTGAAATGTTCTTCAACAAATTTCTAAATTTATGAATCAGTATGCTTGTCAAATAAGTTTAACTAATGATAACAATAGAGACTATAATTGAAAACATTACTAAACTAAAATGAGTATGTCAATAGGCGTATCTTAGGTGTGGGTGTGGATGTCATTGAGTAGAAGACCTACAGTCATACCCAAACTCACACTTACACTTCGTACTTGAATATCATAAAAAATAGGAAACTCTTCGAGCATTGTTGTTAACTATTTTAATAAAGAAAAGTAGATATGCTTGATGTTAAAAGTAATTTTGTCATATGTTTGAATAACTCTTATTAGTTACAAAAAAATGTGTATTTAGAAAGAAGAAGAAACACATGCGTAATATGCATGATAAATTGATGGTATTCAAATTAGTCAATAAAATTCATCATGACTTCTTAAGTCTTAAGAAAATTATATAAAGAAACGAAAATTAATTTTATATTAGCATTAAAATAAAAATGAGAGCTAAATCTAACAAAGTTTTCAATGGTAACAATCTTTCTCAAGTTGAAAATCCTAATAAGAATCACAAATGGAATGGTACTGGAAACAATTTATTATTTTTTCAATCTATTTTGTTCATTTAGATATGAATAGAAAACCTCGGATTAAATTCATCATTATCTTAATATTAAGATTAATTGGGTTAACTTGCTTTATTATATTTATTTGTTTGTTCACTTGATTTAATGAGTTCAACTTTTCGACTTACTGGAGGTTAAACATTATTTTCAAAACAAAAAAAAAATCTTTATTAATAAATATTTTTCATTAAGTAAAATAAGAGATAAAGTTTTTGCTGAAGGAGCAATTCTTTCAAATCCTATTACTGAATTAACGATTGGTTTATTAACAACAGTTCTTGTTCAAAGTTCATCAACATCAACATCAATTGTTATATCAATGGTTTCATCTTCCAGTGAGTTTTCATTCATTTACAAGTAATATTTTTATTTTAAAAAATATCTTAGTTTTGCCTATTAAACGAGCGATACTAATCATTATGGGCAAAATCAAATTTAAATAAATCTAAATAAAATTTATTATTGCTATTTTTTTTAGGAGCAAACATAGGTATATTCTNTTTTCAATCTATTTTGTTCATTTAGATATGAATAGAAAACCTCGGATTAAATTCATCATTATCTTAATATTAAGATTAATTGGGTTAACTTGCTTTATTATATTTATTTGTTTGTTCACTTGATTTAATGAGTTCAACTTTTCGACTTACTGGAGGTTAAACATTATTTTCAAAACAAAAAAAAAATCTTTATTAATAAATATTTTTCATTAGGTAAAATAAGAGATAAAGTTTTTGCTGAAGGAGCAATTCTTTCAAATCCTATTACTGAATTAATGATTGGTTTATTAACAACAGTTCTTGTTCAAAGTTCATCAACATCAACATCAATTGTTATATCAATGGTTTCATCTTCCAGTAAGTTTTCATTCATTTACAAGTAATATTTTAATTTTAAAAAATATCTTAGTTTTGCCTATTAAACGAGCGATACCAATCATTATGGGTCAAATCAAATTTAAATAAATCTAAATCAAATTTATTATTTCTATTATTTTTTAGGAGCAAACATAGGTATATTCTATTAATAAATGCTAATCAAAGATAAATATTCAATATCAATTTCTATTTAAAAGGTACATCTGTAACCAACACATGAGTTGCTTTAACACAATCAGTTTGCATGTTTTCATTAACAAGACTAGATCAAAATTTATTTTGTTTTGTTTTAGGGAAAACGTGAAGAATTTTGTCTTGCATTTACTGGTGCAACTGTTCATGATATGTTTAATTGGTTAACAGTACTTATTTTATTACTAATTGAAATAACTTCAAGTAAATAAAGATTTTTATTTTTGAATATATTTTAATTAAAAAAAATTTAGACATGTTATATCATTTAACTAACCCAATAACAAAATCAATAAACTTAAAACGAAATCCCAATTCTAATCCACAGTTTCTTACTGTTATAACAAAATCATTAACAGAACGAATTGTTCAAGTATGTTATTTTAGATAAAATTTTCTAATACAAATGAATTTTTGTTGTTTATTAGCTTAATAAAAAAAAAGCAATTGAAAGTATAGTACTGAGTAATGCTAGTCCAAATATATCTTTATTAAAACGATATTGTTCATTTAAAAATGAAACTTATAATGATACATTTATTCAAGTTTCAGATAAATATTGTCCATTTTTTTTTTGCTGAAGTTCAATGGCTGATTGGCTTATTGGACTTGTTTTATTGATTAGTTCAATAATTTGTCTTCGTCTTTTATTACTTGTTAAAATTCTTCAATCACTACTTAAAAGAATAGTGAGAAATATTATTTTTAAAGTAATTAATAAAGATTTTCCAGAAATATTTAAACATCTAACACCATATTCAGCTATTCTTGTAAGAAACAATTTTTTAATTAATATAAAATTGATATATTTAATTTAAATAGGTTGGATGTATATTAACAATATTAGTTCAAAGTAGTTCAATATTTACATCAACATTAACATCATTAGTTGGTATTGATATAATAACACTTGAGAGAGTTTATCCATTTACATTAGGTTCAAATATAGGTACAACAGTAATTGGTATTATGGCTGTATTAACTACAACTAGTGAGAAAGATATAAGAAATCCATTACAAATAGCATTTTGTCATATTTTTTTCAATATTATTGGGAAGATATATCTTCAATATTTATATTTAATATTCTATATATGAATAAATAAAAAGCTTGTTAGCGCAGCCCCTTTGGGGCTAAAATGTGGAATTCACATATACACTCTAGCCTCATTAAACTAATACAAAATACGCAAAGTGATAAATCTCTCGTAGACTATAGCTGTCTTGCAAGGTGATCGATGTCTAGAACAATGGCTTCTCTAATTTCTGCATTTTGAACAGAATTTTTTCATTTTCGGTATGGGTGTGGGCGTGGATGTGGATGTGAGCCTGAGCGAAGAGAAGCAGCTAACGTTCACACCCAACCCAATCCAACCCGACATAACCCGAAATGAAACCATATATTATGTATATATATAAATGCGGACCACGATTCGATAAAAATTGAAATAACACACATGTTTTATATCCACATTTTTTTATGAAGTAGTATGAGAAGAGTTATATGTATAATAATACAAAATGTGCCTCTATATATGACAATTAGCACTGGGCATTGTCACATTAATACTGCTCCTTGTAATTATTCTGCACTCTAGGTATAGCCAATTTTGAATTTTCTGGAAAGCGGAATTTAATATGCCCTTCCGCCAGGGTGTGGATGTAGGTATAGGTGTGGGTGAATGATGCGAGTGGGGATGTGGTTGAGCACAAAAGTAAAAATAATATCGACACCCACATTCACACTGTACACAAATATCCGCACCCACAACACACCGTAGACCCACATCAGTCCACCTACTCACTGACGGCAGGCTCCGTTCGTTGGGACATGGTTTTACGAATATCACATAGTAGACAACTGTATCAAGACTTCTAAGCAACACCTGCGGGTACGAGATTGATGAAGCATTCACGAACAACAGGACGAAAATATATCGAGAATCTCTGTGAAAAATATTTTAAACTTCGATAGAGCGACGTGGTAATCGTGGTGCAAGATCGAACTTAATGGAAGAAGCTATACAATTAGTTGCAACCCGATAGGAAAGGCACAAAGAACAGAAAATCAACGAATGAACTTGGAAACAATTTAAGATTTAACAAATATTCAAGACGTCTCCATATAGAAACGAATGTACTCCTAAGCATATTATTAGTCTTGAATTATGTAAAAGATAATTGCTTGCTCTTCAGTTCGATCTATTTTTTTTATTAATAAAAGTAAAACAATTGGTATTATGGCTGTATTAACTACAACTAGTGAGAAAGATATAAGAAATCCATTACAAATAGCATTTTGTCATATTTTGTCAATATTATTGGGAAGATATATCTTCAATATTTATATTTAATATTCTATATATGAATAATTAAAAGCTTGTTAGCGCAGTTCCTTTGGGGCTAAAATGTGGAA
>CAJNSZ010001090.1:0-36256 GCA_905329745.1 Rotaria sp. Silwood2 | reverse complement strand
AAAACAAAGTTTTCTATCAACCACCAAAAAGTTCACTCTACTATTATAAGGACAAAACATGGTGTTGTTCGGGCCATATGAAAGAGAGTCCCTACAAACCCCATAATCGGCCCGAACAATGCTATATTCTGTCCTTATAATGGTGGAGAAAACCTTTCCTGATTCATTTTTATACCTAAATTACACAGACCTTGAGATTCAAGGATCTTTGTCTAGGAACGCCATACGCAGCTCATATTTAAAATTTGTTAGTTTCTCGTTGAAAGCTTTCTTTTGACCCGAATATGTCTAAGGTTTTCGCTCAACAGGTCACACCCTTCCATTGTTAGACAAAGGAAGATTTTATAAGTGATAACGAATACAATTTGGTACACCATAATGAATCGAGACCAACTCAAATAGAAGATCTTCCTATATTACAAAAAAGAAAAACTATCCTCTTCGACCTGTAATATCAGTTATAAAGACAGTAGCCTATGGACTGGAGAAAATGTTGACTAATCGATTGAATCAACTTCGTACCAGCCTGTAAACGGTTAAAGATTCATTTAATTTTTGTTAAGAAGAGCAGAGCATCAAAACTTGTGGATAGAACAATGGTGTCTTTTGATGTTAAGAGCCTCTTTCCTGACGCTCCACTTATCTATACTATAGGTTTAATACTTGGCAAGATGTCTCCTACGTGTTCTTCGATATGTCAATATAAGCAAAGAAGTCGTTTTTGTGTGAAATGTAAGAAAACGCTGGATTTGAGAAGCTTCTACGAATAGCTGCATCTAAAACCCATTTTGTCTTTAACAAAAAAATGTATGTTCAACACAATGACGCTGCAACGGCTGCTCTTGTTACTCCTATTATTGCCGATATTTTTATGTCACATCTGGAGGAGACTTTGATAGGCCATTTGGTGCGCATGAATGTTGGTCAGTAGTATCTATATGTCAACGACACATTCGTACTTATCGACGCTACTACCAGAATATAAAACATGCTCAACATTCTCACTAATTTTCATTTGTCTATCAAGTTGAATACAATCAGTCTCTTTCTTTTCTCGATGTGTGTGTTACCCGATCAACTCAAAACAATAAATTTGAAACAATTCTCTATCGAAAAGATACATTTACCAGATTGATAATAAAATGAGATTCATTTATTTCTATAGAATATAAAAAGGCTAGTATTGCTAGTATGGTACAAAGATCCCTAGCCACATGTTCAACATACTCGTACTTAGCTATTGAGTTCGATAACATTCGTAAAATTGGTCTAAAAAATGGTTACTCGATATCATTCATTAATATTCGAATAGGTATAGAATTAAGTAGCTATTTGAAAAAAATCGGCAATACTTGGTATTACAGCTATTCGATACAAGAAACAAAGAATGTACATTGAAATACCTTATATTAGCAATGCTGCCCATTCACTGAAGAAGAAATTACCTCAAATTTCTGGAAAACTACATACTGCTCTTGATGTTCATTTTTTTGCTAAGCCGCCTCCATTGGTTCAAAAATTTTTTAACACAAAAAAGACCCAGTACCAAAACACTTGCGATCCGACATAATTTGTTCCGTTAAGTATAGCAATTGTGGAGATATATAGTTGGGCAAAACAAAAAAACAAGAGACAAGACGAATATCGAAATATGGTGCACCTAAATCGCTGTTTGAAGATAAGCATTCACATTGTCTCGACCACAGAAGCAATAGTAATCATCAAGATATTGACGATGTTAAATACGGTGCTGCAGGAACGATTCAAACAAAATATCCAATAGTGAAGAAAATTTTAAGAGTTGGATTGGTGCCCTATCCTAATAAGAAAGTTTCGAGCCGCTCTGCTTGTATTCCTAAATAACAAGTAACACCGACTACCACTAACATCACCATCAGGGATCGAACAATAGACATTAAGAAAAAAAAAGTAATAATGACAACATCACAATAAGTTCTAATGCATCTATATTTCGAACTGGTCATCATATGAACTGGAAAGGTTTTAATGTGGTCTAGTAAGATGATAATCCTTACAAATTACTAATAAAAGAATCCTTGATAATTTAAGCTTCTGAAACAACACTTAATATCACCACACTTTCCGTACCAATGGTTGCATTTCCAGAAGATTTATCCTGCAACTTAGTATCTGATCCAGATGGTTCACATTAAAACTATATCCACCAGAAATAAACCGAGCACATCTATTCAAAAAGTAACAACAAAAATGTTTACCTGACGTTTCAACAAAAAAAACAACACGAAACCACCAAGAATGTATGTAAAGAAGGTACTCATGATAATTTACATCAGCAGTAACACAGAAGAAAAAGATAAGATAAACGTTGTCAACAGAAACAACTAAAAAACACATTCATATGGCCATTTGATATAATACTTCCTAACCATCACATATTATTTCATTAACAAACGAAAGAATGCACCCTCTTGTACATATACCGACGAGCACAAAGAACACAACGAGCAGAAAAGGAAAACAGCACGAAAAAAGACTTCCAGCTATAATTTTACTAATTAATCGAAACACTTCCCAATATCATACTGTGTCTCGTAAAGGAACCAGCAGACAAATATAAACAAGAAACATGTTCTTGTAACTGATCACTTAGATGATCGAAATGTCGAATTTTAATATAAAATCTATAAAATGAAATTATTAGCATTATTTTGATATTTTATTGTGCTCCTGACAATAAATTTGACAAAATAATATTAAAATTACGAACTATCCTTCAGGTTATCAAACAAAATATAACTTTTTTCAGCGACATCATGCAGATCCCTCTATAAATTGTGAATTATCTGACACAATATGAGTTTTCTTGTCTTCTTTTGCATTCAAAAGCTTTATCTGGTATTTCACATGTGCGATTGATAGCCTTCTATATCTCAAGTTTATTCTTGAGAAATATTCAGTCTCTATATTTGTTCAATGACCTATACGGGTCATGTCTAAGAAAATCATTTTTATTTAGGTTTTATAGTAGAAAGTAAAATACTATCATTGTAAATTGTGCTCTACATCTGTAAGGTTTGCTTCATTGTTTGTTTGTATTCATAGTCATAGCTTCATTTATATATTTCATCAATAACCGCTCATGAATTTTTTTGATATCAAACTACATGATCAGTGTGATCATGACACGACAACTATACTTAGACTATTGACTTGGGATTTACATAAAATAAATAGTGAATTTCTAATTGCAACATGTGAATTATATTTGAAATATCAAACACTTTGTATTCATTATGTTGCACACAAACAAAAGTATACTTATTGAGTCAATTGGAGATTTTTATTATAGTTGGTCGTATTTATCACAACTCCTGTTTTTTACGCAGGTCGAATTGTAATACACTATTCGATTCAAACCTACAAATTCAAAAGAAAAATAAATCGAAAATATATTTCCTGATAATGCTAAAAAACCTTTTTTTTTATTTGACTATGAAATAATCTAGTTTTCTGTTGAATTTTAAATATCCAACTAGATTAACAAGTTTGACTTTTTTATCCGAAGAAAATATACTTGGTATACCATTAGCATATAATCATGCATATGATACTGATCTACAATTAGTACAACATAATATTTAAAACAAAAGTAGCGTATATGTCACAAGTGCATTTTTTGATTTAGAAACTAAATATAGAGAAAAACAAAAGAAAACAAAACATGATTTCGTTTTTCTTTGTTCTGCCTCTTGTTGTTGACATTATAAGAATAAAGAAAAGAAATATTAATATATTATTCTTTAGACGTTTAATGAAACGGGTTTTGATTATCTTCATATGATTCTTGTTGAGTTTTATAATAATGAGAATGAGAATGATTTGGAATTAGTATTCCTACATTTATCACAAACGGATAGAAACTTGATTTTTTCTATTTCGTTTATTCTTTTTGTTTTTACATTTGTTTGTTGTAAAGATAATCGCGTGAATTAATCACTCAGTAAAAGATTATCATAAGAAAATTTATGCTATTGTGATGGATTAAATACAATGAAATATGTTTTTAATAAACTTTGGATATTGTTTATTTAAAAAGTAACTGCCTAGTTTACCTATTAATCATAAAGATATTTATTTCATACATGATTAACGTTTTTGCTTACTAAAACAAATAGTTATTTATGATGATGAGTAAACGTAGTGGTAATACTAATCGATGACTTGCATTGTATATAACATATTCTACTGATTTGATATAAGACATTTTCACAAATATGGTTTATCGATGCCTTGTAACAGTTGAAACTGAATTTCTGTATATAAGTTGAAATAGAAATAAATCTAGTAGTTGGAAAACAATGAAGACATTTTTTTTTCTATGATTATAATACTTTTTTTAAAAATGAATCATTGCTAGATAAAGAATCGAATCATTTAGGAATTTTAGTAGATGAAAGGAATGTTTGTTGAACTAGTAGTTTTGTTCGTAAAGATGCTTGAACATTACTAGACATATTTTTGTCTAGGAGTATATGTAAACTGAATAAGAATCTGTTACAGCTCAGCATTGGTCATTTGATGTCTCCATGAGGTTGCAATTATATGTCAACGGTGTATGGAGAATTAGTAAAAAAGTATTATGTTATGTCAATCGAGACAATTCTCTCACTAGTAACTATATTTCAAAATGGAATTTTGAATGAATCAAGTACTGCAGTGCCATCTATCGCAAATATTTATAATCGTTAACCTAAAAATAAAGTAAATTTTGAGCAAGTTTAAGATTTAGAAGGAGAGAGTATTTTATTCTAGATAGTATTCTTTATGGAGTCATGCAAGACTAGTCAAGTTTGAACTTTTCTTTCTCGTCATTCGCTTTTATTTTGTATAACTACATTGGTTTCCTTTGATTGTTTCAAAATTAATTCTATTCTTTCGTTCAGCAGTTGTTCAAATGACGTCATCAATCAACAACAATCGATGTAAATTATTAGTACTTGATCTAGATATTAAACAAACAAGTATCGATGATTTGCGTACATTTTTCTCATCATATGGTCCAGTTGAATGGATTGAAACATTTCCAGAATCAAGTTCAGTCATCATTTATTTCATCAGTTATCTTATTGTTGATCATCTTGTTAATTATCGTACATGTATAATTGGCCAAAGTGTTGTTCGATTACGTCGTTTTCGTTTAGATCAAAATAATTGGCATTTTGATTCTTGCACTTTATATATAAAATTAACAACATCACCTTATTCAAATAGTGTGTTAACTGAAGTAGCTTTGCGCTATTGTTTTCGAGATTATCTACCTTACATTAATAAATTAGACATAATCAATGAAAATAATGCATTGGTTTCTTTTTCACATTATGATTATGTTGATCAAATTATTCTTATGCCTTCAACTATGTTTATAATCGATGATGTACCACTTGTATTCGAACGAATCATTGAAAAAGTAAATAAAAAATCTCGTTGGGATCAGTCATCAGCTCCATTAACAACAAAACCAATTTTATCTGTAAGAGATCCAGTTGTTCATAAATTAATTAGTCATATTGAATATTTAACGAAACAACTTCGAGGTAAAAGAATTGATTTTATGATTGACAAATGACAAATGTTTATTTTTAGAACAACCAAGTCATTCTCAAAATAAAATTGAACGACTTGAAGCTGAAGTATTTATATTAAAAAATGAAAATGCTGAGCTTAAATCAAAATTCGAATTGAAATCGACTAAAAATATTGAACAACGTCTTAAAGTATTAGAAGATGTATCAAATCGACTTGTAAATAAACAATATGATCTTAATCGACGAGAACGAAGTAATAATAATGAGAAACAGCCAAAGCGTCGACGATCCTATAAAATTCATGATGATTTTTCAAATTCGCCATAATTTTATGCGAAAAACTATTCTCTTTTGGCTTCGTTTAGATATTAAAAAAAACAAAAATATTTATTTTTCTCTTTTCTTTTTGTATTATAATAAGTGCATTTGATATTATATTGGTTAGTTTGTTTTATATATTTATATATTGAATGAAATATTAAGCTTAATAAACTTATTGTTTATTATGAATTTGAAAAACTTAACTTTTTGTGTGCAAGATCAACTGAATAAGAAAATCATAGTTGTATATATAAGCTAGTTTCATAAACTTCACAATAATGTATACATTTGCTTATTTTTTAAGTGCATTATCATTTATGATCAATATGATTAATTCCAATAGCTAATTGTTTTTTTTGTGACCACAAAAAAAAACTATGAGTGAAACAGTTACGTTCCTATTCAGCAAATACTTATTTCTAAGGACTTTCTCAAACTATCAATATCTAACTAACAACAACGAAATTACACGACCTTGTTGAGCATAAAAAGACAGATAGTTTTTTCGTTTATACTCATTCATATTATAAATAAAAGTTTTCTATCATAGACGCTTCGTAGGAAGCTTTCCAGGATGACACGGTGGTATGTATTCATATCGTAGCTTTTGAGGAAATTATGGTTATGATTAACAATTGAAAATATTGATATATTCATTTTTTTAATAAATTGTTTAAATAAATATATACTGCCTTTAATGGCTTTCTATTACATGATTGTGTTATTTAATAAATATTTTCAGATTAGCTGTTTATAATAGTGAATGGTGGAATGAATCCTGCATTCAAATAATATGAAGTTCCAGTTAGAAAAAAAAGTGAATATTCAGCATTTTACATGTGAAATATGTAGTATTGTTTATCTAAAGTTTGCTCGTGATGAATGCGACATGCAATATATCTGATCGATAACACGTTGTTCGGCTAGAAAACAATCATTATTATTTAATCATCATGGTGCAGGCTATAACATTGCCATTGTAACCTACTACTATACATTTATAAAGTTTGCTCAATTATTGATTTGCTTTAACAGTAATATGTGCACAAAAATACTTCATTAATAATTTTTCATGAACTTTATTGACTTACAGCTGCATGATACATGCGATGGCGACAATATCATTCCAATGAGACTTTTCTATGCTTAAATAAAATCAATCATCTGCGATGAAAAATATATTTGTTAAATTTCAATTCATTTTTCGTATTCCTATCTTATATTATTGACACAATGTTATTTATTTATTCTACCAATTTTATATGTACTCATAATTATGAAATATACGCGTAAAAGATTCAATTATTTTTAGTTAAAATAAAATCTATAGTAATAACAAATGACTTACTCACTACTTATTCTCTCATCTATCACCAGCAATCAAAATAAAAAGCATTTGATGAATATAGACTTGCCAATATATATTACTAAACATGTCTCTTTTGATGAAATATGAATATTTTATAAGAAAATAAGATCAATAAATAAAAGAAAGTAATTTTATCCGAAAAAAAATGTTCAAAGAAAAAGAAAATAAGATGATCCATCGAATTTCCATGATAGAATCTGAGTACGCATCGTTGCTAGTCATTCATTTTTTTTTGTCTTATTATCGATCGTTAAATCTATTTAGTAGTTGCAAAATAAGGTACTCATTGCTCGTGCCTTGAAACGATCCATCTTTCGCCTCGCTCGTTCTCACTTAATCAAATTCTCGTTTTTCGGCAGTCTAGTGATCGATCATACTGTTGCTTTTTCTTATTCTACAGAACACATGCAACACGATTATCGCATTAACACACACATACGCAAAGCTTGCTACTCGTGGGAATACTGCATTTCACTTTGTTTCTTTATGCTTCTGTTCACACAATCGTCATCATTCTCGTAATATTGTTATTCGTCTTCAATTTGTAAGTACATATGTGTATGTTCTATTTTCTTATCATCCTACCAATATGACCTATTGCGAACTATTATTGGAATAGCAATGAGACACCTGACTGACTGATGGGTAAGTCCGAGCAACGGAAATTAGCTTCGGTATTACTTCAAACAAATGATCACATACGTACAATATAAAATAAATATTGATCTTTTGCTTCTGGCTTATGAGACCGACTAACTGACTGACTGACTAGCTACTATGATTTTGTTCAATCAGCCCAAAAGGAGAAAGAACATGATGTAGATGTATATGTCTCAAATATGCAAATCGAATTAAATGGTAGAAGAATAGAAAAGAATAAGTGCATGGCCAAACTCATATATCTCGACTTTCACTTGTTATATATGGTAGCCTGTTGTCATGTCCGATAGCTTGAGGGTATAGGAGTAGTTGAGCGGAAATTACGAGTTGTAATGATTACGCCATAACTATTAGATCTTATCTTTCGAGAAAGTTTTGAGTGTACTATTGGAAGAAAAAGCTGTGGCAATGTCGTCTCCTTCTCAATTCCACTTAAGTATCGAACGAAATATTGCCAATGTTAATCGCTAGTAACAGCTTCACTAATTGAGCAAAATCAGTCAGTTGTCGCTATTGAGTGGACTAGTTAGCAATTTTATTCAATAGAATAATTACTATGCCTGCTGTTTCTGTCCCGTTTTATCAATCATCATTTTGGTCAAAAGCGGGCGGAGTGCATGCGCTTATTGAATTAGAAAAGACATTTTCTTCTTTGTGATGCTCATCATCGTTAGTCAGTTTTAAATGCAAATTTACCATTATTCAAATTATTTTTTGATATCAAACGTGTCAAGTATGTATATATATGAATGTGTTAATGAAGCACCTTTCGCTTGCCCGCATACACACGCTCAGATCATCGATCATCACACAGCACAATTTCCGATTGATTGTCCCCAACACCACTTGAAAATGTGTGCATTCATATTCGTGAAGACAATGAATAAAGGTCATTTGAAGCCTAAATAACATCACACTTTCAAACGAAAGAAAGAAAAAAAATGAGCATGAAGCAAACAGCTTCCTTTCTTTTTCCTCTCTCTTTCTCTTCTCTACGAATACACAGATGGACATTCACATATACTCATGCATCGCCTCAAGGTTAGTTACCGACGTATTCAATACAGGAAATGATGGTGTTTTAATCAATAACTTTCGCATTGTTGATTAACTTGATCTCTTTTTTTACTTTTTTTTTATTCATTGACAAAACAAAAACAAAAAAAAAGAGATATGCATTCAAGCGAAAAACGACGGAATGACGTCAGCTGGTGTTCATGCAATAGAGTCGACTAGATAAAGATCAGACGAACTAAGTAAGTAAGTAGTAGTATTAGTCAAAGGCGAGTAAGCAAACTATTTTTCTTCTCTCTCTATCCGATATAACTGTATAAAAGAAAAAGAAAAATGAGAAATTGCTCTCAATCACGGATGCCACTGTTGAATCGTATGATTGAACATCACCTTTATGTATGCATAAAGATAAGCGTCTATCCCGTATATATGTTGTTTGAAAATTGATCATATTTCACGCGAGACGACATTGTCTGTCCAAATAAACTTTCTGTCTCTCTCTCTTTCTGTCTTTCTTTCTTTTTATACACGCAAGCGAAAGTCCCACATCATATATATCTTTTTTTTTTACTTGATTGGCATTCTTTACTCTTTCGGTCATTCATTTTCTTTTTCTCTTCTTTCTCTCTTTCAATGGTCAATTTTGAGAAGTGTAATGAAATGAAAATAGTAGAGAAGAAAGAGAGTGTAACAGTCCCAATCATCACAGCAGTATATACGAACAAAGTCAAACGACATGTCGTGAAGGTAAGTAGAAGGCGCATGTTGACGATGATGATGAACATCATCTTCCTATTGACAAAAAGTCACAGCTGGGACATGAAAAGACCGGAGGGTAACAATGATAGATATTGTCGATTCGTTAAAAAATGAAGTTATTGAAAAGAAAACAATGAGAAAAATGCTCCTGGAAAAATACTTATAATTTTCTCTATGATATGTTTATTTTGCATGAGAAAAGAAAAAAGATGACAAGAGGAAAAGTACAGGAAAACAATGATATTAAAAAAACAGAAACCTCATAAATTATCCTTTGTGATAATTCAGCTAAGAATGAATCTTGCAAACATTTCTATTTACTTTCAAAGCAAACGCACAAACACTTATTTTTTTATGATCTACTCATGATGAATACTTTGAAATGATTTATCAAAGCTGTTTCTCATCTGTCTGTGATCTTTTCCACACATTGGTGTCATCATACACATTTAATGCTTTTCTGCAATGTGTACTGTTGGTGCCACTATGCCACATCTTTATATATATATATATATTAAAAATGAGAATGCGTATATTTGATTTTTGTGTTTAGTGAGAGCGAGAAAATAAAATATGAAACGGTACTTAATAAAAAGAGGTGTTATACATATGGCTAATTCATCTTTCGTCTTGACCACCTGTTCGTTAGTAAAGAAAAAAAGAGAATGATTGCATAATTCCATTTGGTTCGGTCTGATAGTCAATTGTCGACGAGAGAGAGAACGAGAGAGAAAGACACACACATTCTCTTTTATTTCCCTCCTCTATTTCAATGGTCATTTATCATTTGTCATTCTCTTATGTTATTGTCCATAAATACTAAACGTCGTCTCAAGTAGTAATGTTCACGTGTTTGTACATAAATATATATATATATATATGTATACTTTGAATAAAGGTCGATAGCATTCTATTGTTTGTAGTATTGAACACTGTTTTCATTTTTATTATCTCTCACTTTTCATTGATTTGTCTTGGGAGTACGCGGTACGCTATAGATTTTTTTCTTTTCTCTCTTCGTGGAACAATACTATTTGCTACTTGATACTCTTATTCAGAAGGTATGGCCTCAAAGAATAACATTATAGATATGAGTATAAAAAAATGATTGACCGAGCAGCTGCAGCTTCAGGGTCAGCTACACAATCGTTGTGAGTCAATCAGCAGTTCGTTTTATCTTTTTTTTTTGCTATAATGGAACTACAGTCGAGAGTTAATGGATAACGACGTTAGTAGAACCAAAAGAAAACGAAGGAACGAAGACACACAAGGATAAAAGAATACATTCTTACACACACAAATTATAGACTCCTGTTGGACAGACGAAGGAGAGATAGTAGTCAAGATATGCAATTATCCATTTCCAGTCGAATCTAGCCGACCTTCACGCACACATATGAGATCAACTACTGAATCGTAGGAGTGTTGACATATACGATGAAATATGATGGATCGGTTTGAGGGACGAACCACTTTCGCCAATACTCTTCATAAATGAGTGGTGTATATACAGACATATATGCATATATGGATCGATAAAAATACTATTGTATTGTAACACAAGGTGAGTGAACATAAACCAGAGACACTTTTTAGTGGTGTCATATGTATAATACATCGAGAAAGAAAAAAGAATCCTAATCATAAATGGTTTTTTTATTACATAATTATGTTTTTATTATGGAGTCAAGAAAACAGTTGCCAGAGGAGGATAACTGAAGCCAAATAAGCTGATCCTTTTTTGTTGTGAAGTGTTTAATATATGAAATAAGAAGGGTAAAGTTACTTCTTTGTTATAGAGTAAAGAGAAGATCAAATTCCAATTAAATGTTTAATATGCACTAGAACACGTACTTCAATGACAAGTTCGTGAGAAAATCTTATTTGTAATAATAATTATCGTATTATATTAAAGGATTTTTTTATCATGCATATTATATTTTTAGATTTTGAAAGAAAAAAAAACAACATGATTTTACATTTATTTTTCTTACACATTTTTTTATTATTATTTCAATGGCAAATTAAAGAAATATCTGGAGAAACTATTAGTGGTTGTACAATAAATAATAATAATCGACGAATAAATAATGATAAAACATCAGTTACATTATCTTGCGCTAATAATGGATATATTTTAGTTAGAAATTTAACATTTGGTGTACATAAAACTTCATCATTAGCAATAAAATCAACTTGTTCATATCAACCAGGAGATTGTACAACAAGAACAACATATATTGGAATGGAATGCAATGGACTTACGACTTGTGATCTAGATTTGAATCCACAATATTTACATATATGTAAGTCATATTTCACATCCTGTACATGGACTCAACTAAAGCCGTTGCCGAAAATTCAATTTTAACATATCAACGTTTTTTTAAATACTATTTTATATTCTATAATATTTACTGTACAAACTAATGCATATTGAAGGTTCCAAGAACATCTTATCAACGTCCTACAGGCATGAAAGAAATATGGAATTGATTTTGATTCTGACTTTGTTTCATGCTTGGATGTTTCTTCCTTTAAGACATTATCGAAACTTCCAATATGCATTAATTTGTACAGTAAATATCAGAGAACAAAATCTACTAATCATAAAAAGTTTCTATGTTCAAACTAAATTTTTGACAAAAAACTTTAGTTAACTTCGTGAAAGGCTATAGTGATATAACATACCTGATATGTCTAACAACGATGTGACAGCCGTATTAAATATTTAATTTTTTTTTGTTATATGAAATAGGTAGTCAATACAGTGATTACATGGTACTTGATTATTCATGTTTACAAGGTCAAAGTATATCTGTTTGTGATAATCGCTTAATATCAACATCAATAAATAAAGAACATCGTTTATTTCTTCGTAGTCCAAATTATCCATATGAATATGAAAATTCATTAAATTGTTCATGTCAAATAAATACAAAAAAATCTCATATAAAATTTCTTGATTTTTATCTTGAAGAACGTGATGAAATGAATATATGTTCACGCGATCATTTACAAATCGATAATCGATCATATTGTGGTTCAACTATTGATGAAAATAATTCAATATCATCATTAATTTTTTTTAATTCATCATTTCAATTAACATTTAAAACAAATGATGTTATTACACGGAAAGGTTTTTGGTTAACTATTAATAGTGAACAACCATTACAAGTATCATGTAATAATCTAATCGAATTGACTTCTACAACAACAATAACAACAACAACAACAACAACAACAGCGATCCCTTATTCAATATCAACTTTCCCTATTCTTCTGACTGAATCATCTCGTTTGAATAATAATAATAATAATAATAATAATAAGCGTCGTCATACACTTTCATATATTCTTATATTAACTATAGTCTTTGTTGTTATTCTTTTATTATTAAATCTTATTTTAATTATACTTTGTTGGAGACAACGACGACCAAAAAGAACTATAGATTCAAAACCTGATTGTACAAATCGACCATTTTTTTGTGCAATACGTTCATCATCATCATCATCATCATCTATAACATATGGTGAAACGCCAGTTTTAACATCACTTGATACACAAAAACAACAAACATTATCAACAAGATATATTTTTCAACCAAATCCACAACATTCAGATACAACACCATCAACATCCACAACAACAGCAACAGGTCCATATGAAGATCTTAATGAATCCATGACATTACAAAGATCATTTCATAAAGAAAAATCATCTGATAATCATTCAATTTATATGCAATATCGACCAACATTTTCTTCTTCGAATACTGCCTATAATCGAATGATTCATTTTCCACCAGCACCTATTCGTTGTCATTTTAGTACACCCGTACAAACTTTTTATCCTCCTCAACCATTATTTGATTCTCAACATATTTATGAAACCATAAGAGATGGTCATTGTCCATATCAACAATTAGCAGCTACACTTCGTCGACAACAACATCCACAGTGTACATGTTATTGTGAACATAATGAACAAATATATTCAACTAGAACTCATAATAATGAAAATTTAAATACTGTATCTAATCCAGAAACACTAGTCTGATAAGAAGCAGAAATGAGATTTGAGGCGAGTTTTTTTTTCTTATTGTCTTGCCATGTTTTAATATTTTTTGTTATTGTCTTTATTTGTATGATGAAATGAAAGAATAACAAAACTTTTTTTATCTAAAAAAAAAAAAAAAACCAATCTACGTGTATAGTGCAGAACAAAAGTTTAGCGCAGTTTTATTTTTAAGTTTTATTTTTGATAGTAATGACTAATAATAATCGAAAAAAAATTGTGTAGCTAAAAGGGTTCTCGATTAGGATTGGCAAGTTCGAAGATTCGAACAAAACCACTAGAATGAGGATTTGCGAAAAACCGCGATCTCCCTTCAAAACCAGCTTTTTTGGCTTTCATTCGAAGCTTTTGAGAAAAGATTTTATTCAATAGAGTAAAACGAGACACTTCTGAGCTCTCTGTGATTTTTCTTCATTGAGCTGCATTTAATTTACAGAAGGATCCAAAGTGTCAAATATAACAAAAACATGGAAAGTTCGAATAAAAAGAAGAGAAAAAATGCTTCTTGAAATTTCTATAAATTGAATGCAGTTCGATGAAGGGAAATCAGATGGCGATAACAGATGTATCATTTTCTGCTATCAAATAAAATCTTTCCTAAAAAATACTGAACGGAAGCGAGAAAGCTGCTTTGAAAGATCTCGCTTTTCCGGAGACCCTCATTCAAGCAGTTTTGCTAAAGTCTCCTGGTCTATCAATTTTGATAGAGAATCTTTTCGGCTGCAGAAATATGTATTCAGATTCTTACTAGCTATTACCATTGAGAAGAAAACTTAAAAATACAACAAGTTCTAGACTTTTGACCGCTATTATAAGTTATAAACCATTAATAAAATAACATTATATTTTATTAATTACAAATGATGGCAATTACTATAGCATAGAATTTATACAGTAAAAAAAAGTTTTTTAACACATTCTCCATGTATCCATTGCCCTTCGAGTTTTGTTCCATCTGAAGAATAAAATATACCATTTCCATGTAATTCTCCACACAGAAATCCGCCTTCATATCGGTCACCATTTGCCCATGTATATACACCTGTACCTGTACGATTATTATTTATCCACGTTCCAGCATATTCATCTCCATTTGGCCAGATATATGTTCCTTGACCTTCACTTCGACCAAATAAATAATCTCCAATATACTGATGACCATCAAATGATGTACGTGATCCTTTATGATAAAGTAGACCATTAATAAATCGACCACGATAGATATCTCCATTCGTGGTTCGATAAATACCTTCACCTGTACATGCATTATTTAACCATTGACCAAAATAGATACTACCGTTCGACCATTTATATACACCATAACCATATCGTTCTCCAACATTATTAAATTCTCCATAATATTCATCACCAATAGAATACTGTTGTCGTTTTGCTTCTGACATATTAAAGACTAATTTATATTCTATTGGTTTATAGCAAGATCACTATATCTCTTAACAATGTTTCATAAATAGATATACTACTATTTTAAATCATGATAGCAATGTATTTTTTGGAAGAAGAGAATAGATTTTATGCATAAGAAAGAAATAGAAAAAAAACCACCAATAACAATGGAATGTAAGAAAAGATGGGAAAATTCCAACAATCATGACTAATCTTGAAAAAAAAACCCAACATGTCAGAGTGACAAAAGATCGCATGTATAACATCGTAACGTGCTTTGCATAAAAAAAATTTCGTAGAATATAATGCCAACTACACTCGTTTGTAAAATCGTTCAAACAAATTTCATTAAAGTCAAAATCAGAATTTTATAGAAATAATTCTTCTGGTAGTAAAACATATCTCGCTAGTTGATAAAACATTAACTACGAAATCAAATATTACTTTATAGAATACATGAAAAATTAGATTTGTTCTTATATTCCTATTTTATTAAAGAAGAACTTAAATATACTATTGCACATCAATATCATCGATGTTTATTTAGTTTTAACGATCATGAAAAAACATATGATCGATTTTAACAATGTAAATTCTCTTTATGTAAAACAAAAAACAAAGATCTAAACGAGATATTTTCCATCACCAAATAAACTTGTATTATCATCAAGTATAATTATATTTTTAAGATCAATAAAAACATCAATATGAAATCGTGTTTGTTTTGCTTTAATAGCACCTGTTTTATAAACATTATGCTTTTTTCCAAGACTTATATGCATACCATGATGACGTTCAAATGCAGAAATATCTGTTACTAATGCTGATTTACCCATACCTAAATAAAATATGTAGTTAAGTTTAAAATGAAATTTAAAAAAAGAATCTAAATTAATACCTTCATTTAAGCCTAAACCAAATTCACGAACATAAATTTCACCTTCACCATCTCGAATAAGTGTTAATAATTGATTAAATGTTTCAGTTGAATTTTTTGGATAAATACCATTCTCAGGATCAAATTCTATAAGACCATTTTTGATCGTTAATACAATTGATTCGGGTGGTATTTCCAATGTTTTAGATAATGATGGATATGCCCAAATAGACATTTGTCCATTTACTTTCGATAAATCACGTGATTCAGTAAATACTTCTCTAAATTTATTTAAAAAACAAATTCAAACAAAAAGATATTACATAGAATCGTACCCAATTGGATATGTACCACCAACACCTGACATACCTTCATAATCACCAATATTTAATTTACAATCATTCATACCACCAGTATATTCACATTTACTACCATCATGGCATTCGACCTATTGAACGATCTATAGATTAGATCATTTTCTTGAATAAAAAAAAAAACTTACTAAAAGACTCTGACATTTATCTAATTTATCTTTAATACGTAAAGCAAGATCACGATATTTAACAGGTGAAAAAGCCAATGATTCAACATAATTTTTATATTCTTCAGGTTTAATAATATTTAAATGAAGATGTTCAATAGTTTTTATATTTCGTTTAAATAATTCAAGACGTATACGATATTCATTTAAACGAAATTGTTGAGATTGAATAAGAATAACACAATCGTTTGCTTTTAATGTTGCTAAATGAGCTAAGATATCATCAGCTGTATGATAGTTAAAATTTGTAAATTCAATATTTGTATGTTCATTAGCGATAGCTGCATAAGCAGCTGTTAGTATACGTGTTAATTCAACGTCTTCATCAAATAATATATAAACACGTTCCAATGGTTGAATATGAAGTGAATCATGTAAAATAGCTCGAACATAGTTTTTCGCTCGATCAACTAAATATCCAGCTTCACTTAATAATTCTTTTGTTGGTATATAATTCGAAGTAATTAATGGCAATTTCTTTTCTTTCGTCATTTTGGTTTTCTACAATAAGAAAACCCATCTATTATACACTTTTTTTTCTATAAACAACAACAAACACAAAAAAAAACAGATTTGACCAATATATATTTTTTTAATGAGAGAAAGACAAAAAAAAATATAGAACGAAATTTAAACAAATCGTCGTCGTTTAATTGCTGTTGGTGTTGAAGAACGATCATATTCATTACTATTATTATTATTGTTATCATAAACTTGTGTCCAAATATAATTAAATGAACGTTTCTTATCTGTTGTCATTGATTGTGGATATGTTTTAACTTGAAAATAATCAGATGGTGCATGACAAACAAATGAAAGTGAATTTAATGAACGTGGATACTCTTCATTAGGTCCTTTAGAAAGAAGAAAAAAACATTAACACAACAATTTTTAAATTATTAAATATAAAAAGAAATTTTTTTTTACCAATCGAATAAGCATTTGGATCAAAATGGAAATTATGTGTCGATGCTTTTATTGATGTTGGTAATAACCATGTTAGAAAAGCAAATGCATTTACATGTTCATCTTGAAATAAAGCACGAATTTGAGCATAAAAACATGAGAGATTCGCATCAATTAAATATACAATATCACCAACTTCAAAACGACGTCCCTATTAAAAACAAAAAAATTTATATTTAAATGATTTTTCTTTCGGATTTAGTTTTACTTTCGAATATAAAACATCTGATAGTTTGAATGTTGTTGATTGAGATAAACATTTTTCAGGCTAAAATGAAAACTTTCGAGTTTTATTTATTTATTTATTTTCTATTACTTTTTTTGATTTAAATGCAAGAGTTTTTCTATTTGAACGAAATGATGGTTGTCTTGTAGAAATTTTTATTGGTATTTGAGATTTAATTGGTTCAATGATTTTTGATCGTTTAAATTTTGTTATTATTGATGATGAAGTTGATGATGATGATGATATTAATTGTTCATCTTTATTTATTTGTGTTGAAAACTGAAAACGATTTTCAAACGTTGATAAATCTTCAATATTTGTATCGATACGTTTTAATTTACAAAATTGATTCGAACTGTTTGAATCATTTAAAAAACAATTATTACATAGAAGAATATCACGAGCTGGTACACGCCAATAAACGGATGTCATCGTATCGCATTGACGACAGCGTGGTTTACGTGGATCAATTCTTGATGAAAAGCAAAATTATTAATTTAAGACAAAAAATATTCAACAAATAAATAAAAACTTACGTTGATTGTTGATTAAATCGAGACATTTTTAACGAGAATTTTATCTCGTTTGTTTAAAAGAAATAAGTTTCATTAAAAATGCTATATGACAATGTGAAAGCCTTTTATTCTATAGCAGAATGTTATCCGAACCAATCAGATTTGAATATTTATTGAACATAAGAGGGCGCTAAATATTAATAAAATCAGCAGTATATCTAATGTCGAAAGTACCAAGTGAAAAGAAGTAAGATGTTTCTTTCGCTATACATGGTACTTCATACTTTGCTGAGAAAGCAGATTAGATGTGGTAAACATCATTAAATAAAATAACACTTTTTTTTCCTAAACAGACTTTTAAAAGAAATTATTTAAGTATAGTTTACGTTTTTCTTCTATTCTCCAATGACACTTCATTTTTGTCAGCACAAAAAAAAAATGTGTCTTTTTCCGCATATCATGTTCTTCTGAAGTCTATGAGTACTTTCTTTTGTCAAATGAAAAGAGCTGACTTTTTCTTCGTTATCATCTAATACTGATGTCCTCGAAATTGCTAATAAATTGACCATTAATTGTGATATATCGAAAAGATAATCGTGAGCTGAAACGCGACGAATCGTTGATTTTTTTTTTAGATTATTCTGACGATTTTTGTGATAAGTCATGCTTTATGTTCAATTATTATCCTTCATCCAGAGTTAAATAAGAACAGTCAAAAAAGAAAGAATAAAAACGTTCATATATTCACAAATGATGACTTGAATCGGATTTTTTTCTGTGAAGTTACTTTCACATATTCATTTTTTTATTAATAAATTAAATACTTAAAACAGACGAAGGAGTAGAAACAGTAGGGGATCTAAGATATTTATCATAGAGAGTATCGACTGCGATAGGGAACGATCATGATCATAAAACCTTTTTTAAACGATTTTTGAACCTTTTTTGTTACGAAAAATCGAGAAAAATCTTTTGGAAGGGGAAGCACCGTTCACTCTAAATCTGTCACTGAGTAGAAATCGTAATTAAAAAATCAGGACTAAAAGGATGACAATAGAAGAAGTCCTGTTAAAGAAGAAATAAAAATGTTTTTCAATATTATTTTAATATAGGATTGTTCGGCTCGTCTAAAGCTGAATCAAAAAATTGAAAGATTAGTTGGTCTCAAAACATGTCTGAAATTTTATACATTATCAAGGGTATCTTTCGATGTAAATGAATATGAATGCGAAGTTCAGTGCGATCGTTTATTAGAATCATGACGAAACTAAATTTTTTCTTTTGGTTACAAATTCCTATAACTATATTAACAAATGTGTCGAAATTATATTTGATTCTCAATATTACAGATTTGAAATATTGCTCGAATTGATTGGTGATTCGCAATCAATAACCTGAAATTAGTGATTAAATTCGATCTATCAATCTGAATTATGGTTGACTCTCGAAGAATCGTTTCTTGTGCCATAATGATGATTTTACGCTGACTTTTTTGATAATAACCAAAATCATCACAATTCCCATGACATGAGTACCTTATTTGA
Organism: Rotaria sp. Silwood2; assembly: GCA_905329745.1. Taxonomy (NCBI): domain Eukaryota; kingdom Metazoa; phylum Rotifera; class Eurotatoria; order Philodinida; family Philodinidae; genus Rotaria; species Rotaria sp. Silwood2. The sequence goes on along the minus strand of CAJNSZ010001090.1, from coordinate 16,407 downwards.
AAAACTTCGTTGTTGTATATTTTGATATACTCTACTTATGATTAAAAAGAAAATTGATATACATGTTGCTGGAATAAGCAAAGTGCACTAAAACATTTTGAATTTCTATTAACAACGCTGATTATAAGCATATCCGTGAATTCACACCAAAGATGTCAACAGGCCACTTTTTTCCGGCATGGTCTACCCTGCAGAACAAACCAGACCGACTAATGTTTCCAGTTTCTTAAGTGGGTAGCTCAGACCAGTCTGGCAGCTCTGATTCACACTAATTTCATCTGTTTGTCATAGAGAAAAATAAAAACTAGTCGATATCGAAACTTTAGATTCGATATTGTGTAAATTGTAAAAAGATACCTTGGATTCAGCTCTTTGGATACAGACATGATTATTGTCAGATAATAGTTTTTATGTAGTAACAATTTGGTTTTATTCGACTCTTGAAATCGATAATGAGAACGAAAAAGTTACGAACTTTTAATTCAATGAATAACTACAAATATGCTGTATATTATGCTACGAAATGCTAGATTTAATTTATTGAGTTATCATTTTTTTCGTAGTTATTACAATTTGATACATGAAGGTCTTATTTATATCTGAATCATATGTCTCATCGAACCTTATATATACTAAGAGTATTCGAGTAATAAAAAAGGCAAACAAAATTTCAAGCAACTAAAGATATATTCTAAATTGTCAGTAAAATACAAAATATTCTATGAAAGTATGATTCTACAGAGTGTTTCAAAAGTGCTAACGAAAAGAGAAACATGGATAGCTCCTCAGCAATCCAAAATGTTTAAATATTATTTGTATAGCTTGATCAAATATTTAGATAAACTTTCAGATAAAATGTCTATATTTAAAGAAGTCTCGAATAAGCCAACTGAACATCATTGCTTTGGCAAAACATTCTGTACTTTAATAATATATGTTTCGTCATAATTCTTTATGTTGTTGTTTGTGGTAATGAACAAGGCTTATACATTAAATCGAATACTTAAGCCTTGCTCATATTCACAAGCATCCTTAACTTGATTGACCTTATCTTCACTACCCATTGTAAGTCTTCTAGAACGTTATCAGTTTTCCACAGTATCAGTTTCAGAAAATCTCTGAGATATAGCTCTAAAACAGGATTCAGTTAGCGTGTTTTACATACATTTTATCTGAAATATATTATCAAACTGTAAAAAAGATACTTAAATCTTGCGAATTACTGATGTACTATTCACGAATTTTTTTTTATGTTTGGACTTTTGGAACAATCAGGATTTCTGTCAACAATTGCAACGTTTAAAGTACTTGAGCAATCAGCCTATGGTAAATGAAGTATATTTTTACTTATTGGTCGTATCAATCTGTATACAAAATTGATGCTGAATAGTTCTGAGGTTTGTCCTCTATTTATAACTATGATTTACATTTGATTTCGAACAGTCTCTTTTATTTTACATCATACATACACAACATCAAATCTTTATCTAATGTTTTTTTGCCAATAGTTGGTTGAAATTTCCAAATTTTCTAATCACGCTTGTTTTTAAGAATTTTGTTTTTCATTATTCAAAGAGATACGTTTTTGATAATAAACTTCTTCATCAGTCTAAATAAATATTTAAATTTATTAACTGTATTTATAATACAAATACCAACTTGTCCTAAAAGTACACTCCAAAAATCGCTTATATCAGGAGATGATTTAAATCGCCGACAACCTGCTACTAGATTATATCCCCATTCTAATTGTAATAGTTCATCATCAGGAAAACGTTGCTTTAAATAAACATGTACAAAATCAACAAGAGATATTTTAATATTTTGTTTTGAAGTTGTTGTAGAATCTTCTTCAGAATCATATTCTATCTTCTATAATAAATTAAAATAATTATCGAATTTCTAATACATTTATGAACAAAAACTGAACTTGTTTCCATATATCTTCAATTAAAAGTGAAACATCTCTTTGCATAAAATGTCGATTACGAATATTCGACGTTGTTTGAAGAAATTTTGGTACTGTTGGATCAAGACCAAGACCAATAAAATTTACAACATTATTATACTATATATATATATATTCAAGGAAAACAAATTTTTAGAATAAAAAGAAAATTTTTTTCATATACAATATCATTGCCACCAATAATTTCATTAAGTAAAATATCTACAAGTTCATTACTTGTTTTTCCAATAGATAATTCATTCCAACGTTCTATTCCACCTTCAATTATTGATGCACATCGTTCCCATTTTGGTCTAAATATGTATTATTGCTTTTAATATATTATTTTTTAATTTTATATACCTTGGAGTTAAAGTAGCACGATAAGTTTCACATAATGTAAAATATTTATCTCGATCTTTTATTAAATATTCAAGTGCTTCTTTCAATGCACTATTATTTAAACAAAATAAAATTATTGTTATTGCTTTTTTTTCGTAACTAAATGCATACTTATATTCAACTTTAGCATTACGAAAATTTTGTTTCAATTGTTCTGATGCTTTAACTAGTTCATCATATGTTTGTTGAAGAGCAAGATATTCATTTTTAGGAACATATTCCTTATTATCGTCTTTTAATTTATTTATACGACGTTCAGCTTCTGCACAATCAAGGCGACAGCGTCTAGAAAATGTGAAGAAATTCTTGTTTTCTTGAATTTTCAATAAATTGTCTTTAAAAACACCTGATAGCTACACGAAGTAATACGGGATCATCAAGCACAGTATTTAACATAGTATTTATATATTCTGATGTTTTACCCATAAAACTTGTTTTTAAATCTTCGATATTCATATGTTTTATTTCAGATGATGGACTTGTTGTAACCATAAATGATTTACTTGTTTCGTCAGTATTCATGTTTTTTTCAAACAGCTGATTTCAAATTAATTATACAGTGTTATCACATACTGCTATCAATCTTTATTGTCATTAGGTTGTTTAAATAACAAAAAATACAGCGAGATTAAAAAAAATAAACAATATTAATTTTACTTTTGAAAATGAATTTTTTCATTTTTACCTAGAGCTTTAGGATTTTTAGTTGCTACTGCTTCAGCTATTGCATATAATTGCACTATTTTACTGTTTGGTGAATCCCAATAGTCACCATAATTAACTGTTACTTTCATTAATATTAAATCTGGATCATCTAATCCTCGAGGAAAAATACTTTTAAATAAGATAACCAAAGTTCTTGTAATTTAGCTTTATCATCAACAAATTCAGGTTTACCACTAACAGAAACAAATGACATTTAATTTGGATCTGAATAAGATATATTAACTTGATCAAGATTTTGTTTAACTTCTTTAACTTTTGGAGAAGTTCGTTTAGTAGAAAACCATTGTGTACTGTCCCAACTTTCGACTTGCCATTGGACTTGAACGAAGACTTTGATTTGATTCAATTATTCTACTAAAATATTTTCATAGAAATAAATTTATTATTAAAATTAATCATACTTTACATTATAGCATAACGAATATCTTGAATACAATCAAATAATTTCTTTGTTTTATCATTATTAGTTGTTGAAGCAAAAGCTAACCTTTGACGTCTAATTAAATTTACATTTTAAAATTGAAATAAAGTTAATTTAATCAAGGATTGCTACAAAAGAAAAATTAATATGATAAAAAATTCCTATAAATACGCTTACTGTAAATCAATTCATAGTTATATTATTGTACATTTTATAAAATGATTATTGTGGAGAAAGGAAAAAGACGAACTTATCAATGTAAATATAGAATTATCAATTAGTTTCATATTTAAGAGATGGTATTAAATGTTTTTAAATTTTAAGAAACAGATGTTATCCATTGAAATGATTCAATAGGACAATATGAAAATTAATTTTTTTCTTTATCCGAAAGATAAACATAAATACAGTGAAACAAAATCTTTGAAACATCTGCAAAATAAATCCCATTTTGACATCAATTTTTCCCTTTTTCTTTTTATTGACATTGTTATCTATATATCCTTCATTTCGTTCATTCTATTATTTCGATGTATGAACAATTAACACACGTACTACATTCGTACATCTGTGCAAATATAAGTTTAAATCTCACAAATCGATGAGTGAATTTACACGATAATCTAAGTATATGATTACATCATCATCATAAAAGAACACAAAACAAAATTCTTAAGTATCACTGAACAAGTCGATTTAAACAAATCTTTGTTTATTAATGTACTTTTATTTTAATTAAGATAAATAAGTATTTATATTTAAATAGAAATCCATTTTACCTGATATATTTTCTACTTCAGGCATAGAAAGAAAAAAAGGCACCCTGTAGCGATAATTGACTACAACTACGCACGACTAGTGTCTCGACAACTTCTTTCATTAATTGTTATCGCATATAAAAGTCTATTAGTTGTCGATCGTTTTATCGAAGAAAAAAAGCAGAAGAAAAAACATAATAAGAGTTGTTAGATATGCATACACCACACATATACACGCACACACATATATATATATATATGTCGATTGATCTGACTGTTGATGTATACTGTTCATTGCTGATTTGGGAATATGTGTATGTGTCATATTCTATGGGTCATATGATGACCAAGGAGAAGTGCAAATAAGATCAAACTCATGGTACATTGAATAGAAAAAGAAGAACGATTATTTGATACAAGACGTTGCTGTTGATGATAATGGTGTTGTAATGCACCTAGAAAAAAAACCAGACAAAAGAATATTTGAGAATGTATGTCCTTGATGTATTAATGAAAAAGAAAAGAGAAACGATGTATCTTGACATTCTGCTTATCTGGTTTTTCTCAACAAACCTTTTTCAACAAAAATTTTTGCACTTCTTCGTTGTCTTTTATATGTACATGTCCATAAACCAGAATGATGTGGTTGTGCATGACGTATAATTAATTGTGATTTAGAAATATTTTTTTCATTATGATATTTTTCATATATATCATAATGATAAATATTATATTTATGTGTATGATTTAAACTTGAAAAATGCCATGTTATTGATGATGTATTTATATTATATATCGTACAATCTAATTCAACAGATGAACCTGGTTCGACATATAAACGTGAAGGTTTTATTGTCATTGGTATTTGTATTTGTAAATAAATTTGTATTGATACACTACCACGACGATTTGATATTTTACATTCATATATACCTTCATCAGATAATTTAACATTTGAAATTTCTAAATTCCAATATGATTTATCTAATGATGTTGAATATGATGATACAAAATAACGTGTATCAGAATAAAATACTTGTTCGCCAACAGTTAATGGTAAATATGTTAATGTATTTGAATCATATTTAAGCCATGTTACATGATGATTACCTAAATTTTTCACATAACATGTTAAAATAGCTGTATCAGATATATTCAATGTTTGATTATATGTTTGAGTTAATATTTGTGGAAATTTATTTGAAATAACAGCTGCTATCAATCCATGAATCATTATCATTAGTTGGGTTACTAAAACATAGAGAATAAACAATGGATAAAAGAGATAAAATTGATCCGCTCACGTTTACTGATTCTACTCAGCATTGCATATAATAATGGCTAATGATGACAAGACTCTATGTAAACGAAGGGTCAATTGTACAAACAAAATATTCGTGGCATTTTTTGTTTTTTTTATTCACATAGAATTAACCTTTTGTATGAGAATACGACATGTATTGAACTCAACTCTATTCTTTACAAAATGATATGGATTAATTAAGTTCGAACTTCTATGCGACAGGATAACAAAGACAATATAGTCATCTATCACAATTAGTTTGTTGCTCATCTTCTCACTAACAGAGACATTGATGAATTGTACAGATGTCTAGTTATCACAGGAAGAATAGAAATGTGTCGAAAAGTAAGAGCCTTCATTATCGCTATAGACATCGACAGACTCATTTATTATCTTATCTATTGAATATGAACTGGGGAGGAACAAAATAATGAAGAAAACTTTACCTAAAAAGTAATTTATTGTTGAATTCATAATTAAATTAAAATAATAATAGTTATCATTGTTGAATAAAAATAAGAGTAATAAACTATCTATTAACTAATCGCTGCATATTAATCATTTTTTTAATATTAACTAGAAGAAATGATTGAATGAATGAGAATGAACGAAGAGAGAGGCAAAGAGAAAAAAAAAGATGATTATGACAAGCAGAGCAACTGGCTCGTTTTCTCTTTCTCATCTTCTTTTCGCTTTCTTTCTCTCATTCTCTCACTCTCACTCTCTCTCTCTCTCTCTCTCTCTCTCTCTCTCTCTCTCTCGTTTGCTTGATGTATTTGTGAAGAGAAAATCAACTGTTGGCTAATGGCATTACTCACTAGATGAATGCGAAAAAAAAAAAGATGAATAAAAAAACAACGATATTCACTTAAAGACAAAATATGATTGATTATCAACCTTGGCAGATGTCTTTTGTTTTTGTCATTTTTCTATCATTGAAGTCAATAAAGAAACAAAACTTTTGACACCTTCTTTTTTCTCTATAGAAAAACATAATTGTGAAGGTACAACAAGCAAAGAAAAAGAAAGTTAATGGTTCAATAGTTTGCCTTAATTATTATAGATTATAGAGCAATGAATACTGGTCGCTTTTTTTCTGATTTCTTTTATGCTATATATAATGATAACATGATGATTGACCTTTGAATTGCATGCATATATACACTTCTAAACCTTGTACCATGCGTGAAATTTGATCGTTTAAGTTTTCTACTACATCACCTTAAACCAAAATTCGTCACTCTTAGTTACATCATTATATAGTTTCAACTCAATCCATGGTTCTTAACATGAATCAAGTGACTTTGTTGCTTTATGACCAACAAGTAGTGTGCATACATATATACCAAGGATGAAAAAGATCAATCGTATCGTGTGTGGGAAGTAGTGTCATTTGTTCTTATCGACCTTTTTTTTCTAGGACATATAATAAATATAAAATTAGTTGTGCATTCGAGTTTTTTTTGTTGACAATCAAAACGTTTGGTGCTGATGTTCTTTTTTTTGTTATTCTTGCTAAAATGCTGTAGCTGATGCCATCGAGGACAGTTCATTATGATGCGATGAGTGAAACAGTAACCGTGCATGCTTTCATTCTGAGATGATATGCAGCGAACATGCACATATATATATATATGTATACATACAACGGGCAGTTTGATGTTATTCAGAGCAACTATTGCACACATGTAGCATAAAATTGTCTGTTTGACATACATTTATTTTAAACGATTTCTGAATAGAGGACTGGCTGGCGCAAGGCGTAGAGGAGGACGAAATATATTATTATTATTATTATTATTAGTGGTAGAAGTTGAACGAGGACGATCTAAATCAAGAAAGGCGAAAAAAAAATAAAAAAAATAAGAAAAGAAACATCATTGATTTACTTGATGTCGATTCATTATTATTTGAATTTAATGGACGAGGTTTCCTTTGTAAAGATGTAGCCTTTTTCAATGGACGAGCTTGAGTATTTATTGTCGATTGAGCAGAACGATTAGTTACCGCTGTGACATGACGACGAATATTTCCCGGTCTTCTTAAATAAATGAAACAAAAAGATAAAGATTTATAAAGAAAGTAATAATTAAACAAACTGATATTCTGATTGTCGTGGTAAATTATCATTTCTTACAGTTGAAGTTAGTACAGGATCAATAATTGGTCGTTCTATAGAAAAATCTTTTGCTATACGTTGATTTGTCTGCAAAAAAAAATTATCTTTTTTTGTTTTGATTTAAAAGTTTGAATAAAAACAAACTCTTATAGTTCGCATTTTTTGTGATTGTTCATGACGAATAATCATTGATATTTGACGAGCAGATGAATACTGTCCAAATATATCATGAATTTCATCTAATACGGATTCAACCTAAATTAAATTAATTAATTCAATAATTTTTATAGATTTATATTTGATTTACTTGTTTAATTAATTGATCGATTACATTAATATCATCTGGATCAAGTCTAGTTTTCGTTTGTAAACATTGTGTTTGAAAATCAACGGCAAATTTTCTTGTATCCTTTATCAAGAAAAAACAAACAACAATAAATAAATATTTCTGTTTAGAAAAATTTACATTTAATGTTTGAATTAATCTCTTAACATGTTCTGTACGAAATAATTGTCTTGTAAGATGTCCTTTGATAAAAGCTCCTAGTTTTTTATGCAAAATATTTTGTGCTTCCTGCAAAGAAAAATACAATGACGGTGATTTGAATTGATTTCTTTTTCTTACTTGACGGGTAAATCGAAAACGTTTTTGTGGAACTGAAAATGTTGATCGTGCATCTTTAACATTATTAAAAAGATTTTCTTGCTGTTGTTGTTGTGGATCAAAACCTTGACTATTAAGACGAAGATATTCTTGTTTTGTATTTATTAATTGTTTTTCATTATCATTGTCATTATCATCAGATGATGATGAATTTTGAAGTGTGTAAGTATTTCGACGAGGTTCATCTGTATAGCGATGAGTTTTTCTTGATGCTTCAGGAATGGATGGAGATTTTGTTAAAGGATAAACAACATAAGTTGACGTCTTAAGTTTATCACTAGTTGCAGATCGGCCAATGCTCTTACTTGGATCAATCCATGTTGTACAATGTTCGAGATCATCTTGTTCATCATCGGAAGTATCTAATTCTATTGTATGAACATCTTTATTCATAGAATTCTTCAATTAAAAAGAAAACAAAGAAAGTTCAATAATATGAGAAGATAATTTATTTACTGTTGTTAATAGTGGATCATCAAGTGTACGATAGAATGATGAGATATCAGGTTTATCTGATAATGCTTGAAGAAGATCTTCCATGATTTCTTGAAACTAAAAACAAAAAGAATTTAAGACAAATGAAAGGATCTTGCCGGATTTAGTAACCTATCTTAAAACATGATTTCATATATGTGGTTTTATTGAACAATTTGTGGTACATCGAGTGGTATATAAGAAATCAAGTATTCTTCAAATTTTGATCTGCTAACGATTCATATACTGGTTATGATACTTCATAAATATGCATAGTACTTGTACACTGCGTGTGGTCCCTAAGATCAGCTTATGCAAATGATGTTTCTAATCTGTATTCGATACATTTATAGATGCTCATCAATTTTCTGTAATCAATGGTTTCATCGCTACATTTTTCATACCTAAAAGTGGTTCCTTTTGTTAGGTCTAGGTTATTTCTTGACTATATTATGTTCAACTGTGTTCAATTCTGTGTCACATAATAAATGAATACCAAGGTAAAACTTTCTTGACAATTTCGTACTATCAAGCTCTTTCGCAGATAATATCTTTTGGAATATCAGAGACTCATTGTGAACTTGCAAGATTGACCCTCGAGTAGCCTATGTTGCTATATGAAAGAGCCAGTATATTGGCAATATTTCAACAAAACTCAACAACCGTATTAAAAAATTATATATACTAGTAATCAGCATAGCATTCCTGATGAGCTGATACAAGTAACTGCTTTATAAACGGGAAAAAGTTTTTTGACTTTCACACCTCTGGACGGGAAGCGGGTATAGTGCTGCAAGAAGGAGGTCTGCTATTTTTATTATAATTTTTTCAAATTTTTATTTCTAGTATCCTGATTTGATCCTTGTATGAAGCTCTACAAGAACCTGTAAATATCTCATCTTCATTTCAAAAATAAGTTTTTCCATATCTCTGTATTCCCTCCAGGGATCTGGAGGTTAAAAAATCTTTTCTCATTTATAAAGCAGCTATTTATATTAGCTCAACAAGGATGATGTGTTGTTTAATGCTATATAAAAATTTCTAATACGACTGTCGAGCATTGTTAGACTATACTCAATATACCACCCACTTTATATAGCAAAATACACTATTGTAGGCACAATCATGCAAGTTGTTAATGAGTTCCTGATGTTCCGAAAGAAGTTATGTGCAAAATCTAGTCAAAATATAACGTAAATCTAAAAGAAGGGGCCATTTTTAAGTGTCAAGAAAGCAACAATTAAAACTATTGAGTATAGAAAATTGAATAGCACCTATAACTATATCGAATTGGGTTTAGAAACAAGGTTTGCATAAAGTAATCTTAGGGACCACAATGTGAATGAGTATTATATATATTTATCAAGAATTATAACCAGTATATGACCTCTCAACACATCGAAATATGAAAACTTGATCTCTTATTTGTCATTCGATGTTCTACAAATTTTTCTATAAAACTACATATATGGTATTCTGTTTCAAGATTGGTCACCTAAACCCGACAAAGTCCTTTTATTTAAATTACAGTTTTTGTTTTTCTCTCTTCTCGTAGTCGTCTTCGTTCTTCAATATATTTTAAACGATATTTTTCTAATAGCTATAAATAGGAAAAAACAGTAAAGATTTTATAACAAGAAATCGACTGAATGTGATTAACTAACTTCACAATCATTATGTGATAATGAATTCCAATCAATATCACTAAATGGATCATTATCAAGAAGAGTATCAAGTCTTTCAATAAATTGTTCCATCTAAAAAAGAAAAGAAAATTATTTCTATCTTTTTCGTTTTTCGTTACTAAGCAAAGAAATTCTTTTTTGTCTATTATCTTTCATTTTATCATTATGTTTCCTCTACAACCAGGACCTATACTTTTATTACCTGTCCTTCAACCTCATATTCGACTTTTTTTTCCACAAATTCCATCGAATTCAAACGCTGTGCTATCATCATCTTGTAAGATATTATTTCTTATTTTCTTTTTATTCAAATTTTCGATTTCAAGTACCAAAATCATTTCCTATTCTAATGGAAGATCGAGGTATATTCATGAAAAGGAAAAATTTATCGAGAAAAATTTTCTTTTTCCTCTTTAGATGATTTTTTTTGTGTTGATCCAAAATCACTTAGTATTGAACAATTAAATAAATATAAAAAAGAAATGCTTCAATGTGAGAAAATTTTTAAATGAAATATGAACTCATTCTTGTTTCATTAGTAATTGATATAGAAAAAACTAATTTTCAAAGAATCAAGAATGATTCAAATGCACGTATTAATGCTTGTATGATAGATTCTATAGAATCCTGTTTTTTAAAAGTACTTTATTTTTCTAGATAGTCAAGGAGTATTATTGGCACAAGAAAGTAAATATTTTCTAAGTGTTAGAATTTTCATGATTCTATGTTTTAAGAGAAAGTTAGAAGAAATTTTTTGTATCATTTATTTGCTATTTCGACTGTGGAAATTTAAATATAATAGTTAATCTTCATGCAAAAACTGGTCGCGGATAAGTTTAGCGCCGTGTGAGATCTATTTCTGAGTAGAGATCTGATATAATTTCAAATAAGGGAATCAATAATATTCGAGTGTTTCAGACTGATGGTACACTAGAAAAAAAAAGAGTATATAAAAGAACTTACACTGTCTGAGATCGAAACCCATTGTAATATGCCACAGTCATTATCAAGGAATATATGTATGACAGCAACAGAATTTTGAAACATCTATCTCCATTACTTTTCAGAGGGCGATATAAATTCACGACTCTTCTAACACTATTATTTATTCTATAAAATTGAGGAAAATGTTTTTCTCAACGAAAAAAAAATCATATACAAAAAAGCTTCGTCCTAATGAGGACGGCTATCTTAATTGTAATTCGTCGTTTGATCCCATATTGAGTCCACAAGGAAGTCTCGATACATGTAGCAAAGGTTCAAAAGAATTGGTACCTGTGGACCTATGGAACAACGTTATGACCGGTTTACTTAATAGCCTGCTCTTTTACTCAGAAGTAGATCTAATGAGTCTTGAAATATCGTTAAAGTTTTGGCTTAAAAAAAGATTCCTTTATCAAGATATTGAATTTCTAAGTAAACTCGATTTTTGTGACATACCTGCGGCAGTCGACTATTTGTTGAAAATTCAATATCGCGATAAATGAAAATTCTTTTCGGCTAAAACTTTCAGGCTGTTCTAAAGATCTTTAGACCTACCTATGAGAAAAACTGCAGACTATTAAGTAAACCGGTTATAGCTTGATTCCAGAGACCCACGGGCACAAACCGTTTGGAATTTTTCTAGTTTGATCGAGATCTCCTTGTGAGTCCAATGTGAATTCAAACAGAAGATTACAGTTGTGATATTTCCCACATGAGCACAGCATACATATGAGGAGATCTATTCAGATATCCTCTTCCGATTTCAATGACTTTTTGCCTATAGATACTCTATGTTGTTAAAGAATTTGAGTTCCTATTGAGATTTGACTAAGCTATCGAATTGTTAATATGTTTATTTACTAGAGACTCTGCATTTTCGAAAAACTTGTCTTGTCGAATTTTGATGTAAAGCTCTGCGCATATAGATAGCTCAACTAGAATAACTTCCATATAAAAATTCAGAAGTTTTGAATAAGGTCTCTTCGAGATAGGAGACTTTCAAGATATAGACCCTTGACCAAAAAAATTATTGAAATAGAAGAGGAGCATATGAAGAGGTTCTCTCATTAGCTGATAACTCTCATCTGATATTAATCTGATTAGTATTCGAACACTGTTAGCGTAATCACTGTAGAATTAAAATGTAAAACATGATAATTCTTCGTTATTGGTAATCTTACTTCTACTTTATTCATTGTAAAAAACATTTCAATCGGTCCGAGCCGGGTGAAACTTAACTCTGAGTATGTTTTCGTTTAGCAATGAAAATTAATTCTGTCAATCCACAAAATATATCTCACACAACTTTTCTTCCTAATTTAAAGTCTATTGACGATGGTGAGTAGCACCAATCATAACTTTTTTTTAAAAATCTCTTCATATCTTGAAGAATCTATCGGTTGTGTTGATCCAAAAACCTTAACAATCACTCAGTTACAGCTTTGTAAATATTTTTAATTTTTTACTTTGACAAAAACAACTCTCTCTTTCGTTTAGATATGGAAGGAATCACTGAAGAGATAACTTATGAAAAAAAGCTTACAGATGAATTTAAAAAAGAATTCACATCACGTATTGAAGCATGTAAGTTAAGTCATTCATTTCTTATTGTATCTTCTAATTTTTTTGTTTAGATCAAAACGGTATTCAACGTGCTAATTACGGTTAGTTAAATAAAAACAAACAAAAAACAAAGATCGTTAATTTTTTTTTTTGCATTTTTAGAATTAAGCATACGAAAAGGAAAATAACATGTTCAATTGATTAGAAAATCGAAAAATATATGCAAAACTGATTAGAACCACACGTCTCATAGAGACTGTTCATAAAGCTTAGAAAAAAAAATAAACGTGGCACACATATATTCAGTTTATATGCTTTCTTCGATGCCATTATCACATATTCTTTCTTCGTCAAATGAAAGAAAAAGTGATTCACTATCATAAATCATTGAAGGATCCTAAAAGAAAAACAAACTTTATGTAAAAAAATTTCTTTTAAAAATAATATCGTTACCCATTCATCAGGATTTTCGTTTCCAATTAAGAAATCAATTGATTCATCTAAACTTCCAAAATATAGAATAAAACAATTCTAAGAAATTATTTCATACTTTTTCCTTCAGATTTTGCACTATTCAAATCCACATGAACTAAACAAAAATAAAATTGATGCAATCTTTTTTTTTCAAAATAAAATTTACCTAAAGGTATTGTTGTTTCATGATCATTTGTCGATTTCTAAACAATAAAAGAAATTAATCGTAATTTTATCTAATGTTCGACAACCGAGTCCAGTCCCGATGTAATGAGATCTCGACGTTTTACAATACTTTTATTTTTTCAAACTGCTATTTATATAAAAGCATAGGACTAAAAACCAGTTCGATCATATTATTATATTTGAGAATAGGTCACAGAAATGAAAAGCGATATTTTGTTTTACTGCATGAATTCGTTTTTAAGGAAAATTCATCTAAGGATGATGATTAAGCATGTGATAAAGTAACTGTATGCATAGAGAGAAAAATGAATTATCAAAAAAGCGAACATGTATTATCGTGACGGAAAAAGCATTGATGTATATATTCATAATTATGATATTTGAAAGCAACACTACGTTCCATTCGAGCGTCGTCAGCAATAATCAAACGTATACTTAGTAAAATTGATGGGATATTAGAAGCATAAAGATATCAAGTAAATCCTAATCCACTTGCTTTTTTGTGGAATTTGAGATGATTTCTCTTTTTTTGTTGTTATTTATCGAAGAAACTAAATGGTAAACGTTTTCATCTAAAAGAAAATTTTGGAAACCTCACTGTGACTATGAAATTATGTGCCAGATGTTGATTAGCTTCTAGGACATCAATCATATTTTTCTCGTTCTCATAGAATTCTTTTTTTATCATTCTTACTGGTAATTTCATCCGTTTTTTAACTGATGTTGCAACTTCATTTACATTTCCTTGTTTTAAAACATCAGGTTTTACTGTTTTACATAACATTATTGTTCGTGTTATATCTTTGGCATGTTGTAAATCAACTTTATGATAATTTCGAAGATGTCTATAAAGATTAACTGGACAAGGACGATCACATGGAATATTTTTAACAAATTTTGTTAATTTTTTCAAATGATTTTCTAACATATGTGAGTTTCCATCATTTGAACTAGTTGAATAAGGACATGTACATTTATAAGGAACAATATCAATTTCATCGGCTACTGTTGTATTTTTTGAATTTGAAGAATTAGTTGATATTGTTGAAGAGGTGGATTGATTATTGATATTAGTTTGAAATAAATCATTAATTACTGTTGATTCAGTACCGGTACGAATAGCTCGAATAAGACGAAGAGCAAGTTCACCACTCATTTGATGATAATGTCTATAAAAAATTTATAAAATAATTCAATATGAAAGTTAATATTTAGATTTTTTGTTATGCTATTTGAGACATGAAATATTTGAATTCAAGATTTGAGAAAAGAAAATTCTTATTTCGAGTTTTTTTTAACAAAACAGCAGAATTTCATGAATAAAAATATAGGAGATATAAATGCTTGAAAAATGACATTTTTTTTACGAACTATTAGACTTTATTGTTTTTTTTTTGGTTGGAATCGATGATTTTTCTGTATAAGAAAATTCGGTAAGTCTTTCAGTTAATTAAAAACTATGTTTAAATATATTGGTAAAAAATAAATAAATAAAATATTCATAATTTTCTTCTCAATTTTACAGTTTCAGTTGTAATCAATTAGATTACAAAGTTCAACAGATAGAGAATACATTGGCTTGGTATATGACTCTTCGATATCAATTGTATAAGTTCGTATTACTCATCGACTCCTTGCTGATACTATTAATCACCTCTTGTTTCAAATAAACGGTCATTATAACCAGTGCACTCGATAATCTCAGTTCTTTAATTCAACTGAGTTTTTTTTACCATCCACATTCATTTAATTTTTAATTATTTGACTTCTCATAGAAAGTTATGATACTTTTGATTTTTATAGAGAATAAATCCTTGAAAAAAAAGCTGTCAGCGAAATCCCTATGGAAATAAAATGTGAAACATGCTTTTTCTAATCACAGAAAGATTATTTTATTCAATTTATTTTGCGACATAGTTCTTCACCTTCCTTTTACTAAACTCTCTAGAAATGCATTAAAAAAGTAGTTCATATATTATAACGAGAAATTATTTATATACGTTTTGTCATGAACCACTTCTAACGTGTCTGTGACAAGATGTTGCTAACGAGAAAACTTCTCCAAGTATAAAGTTACTTTTCAATCGAGACGATTTTTATTTAATGAATAATAGAAAAGTCTAGAATGGTTTGGTTTTCCGGACCGTAGTTCTTGAGATGGATTTCTCAACAAAAATCTGTGATCTACTTCAGGCCATGTGAAAGTTTTGACTTCAAAATTTTGACGAATAAAATTCTTAATGAGATTAAATGATTGTACAACTATTGTGCGTTTCAAAATATAGTGCCATCCACTGTTTTCTCAATAACTCAAGAACGTCAACAGTGAGAAATTTGCGGCTTTCACCAATAAAAAGCGGAGAGAGAAGGACGTCTTTTTCTCTAATATTGTATAAGACAAAATCATTTTAAAATCAATCATTTTTGGACAACATTACAAAACATTCATAAAAGCAGCCTGTCGTTCCGAGGAAATTTTGGTTTTGATATGTGATTTGGATAGAAGGACCTGCAATCTATAGTTTAAGATATAATCTGAATGATGATCTTCATGCATTATAATGTTAAGCAAATGAAATTCTTTAATCACTTCCCCGAAAAGTATGAATTTCTCTTAATTTTTAAGCAAATTTTCTTACTTTTTTGCCAAATTTCATATGAACGACAGACAATTTTTATGCCTTTTTTCGATGTTTTGAA
>CAJNSZ010001089.1:0-36318 GCA_905329745.1 Rotaria sp. Silwood2 | reverse complement strand
GTGTGGGGGTGGGTGTGGGTGTGGGTGTGGGTGTGGGTGTGGGTGTGGGTGTGGGTGTGGGTGTGTGGGTGTGGGTGTGGGTGTGGGTGTGGGGTGTGGGTGTGGGTGTGGGTGTGGGTGTGGGTGTGGGCGTGTTTCTTCTATTTATCACACCCACACCTATACCCTGTTTCGTTTGCTACGAACGAGCTTTTCTTATATTCAAACATGCTGTTTCTCGATATATCACATTTTGTTTTTTAGATATTTCGCCCAAGGAGATCTGAGAGAAATGAATAATTGCTATCGATTTCTTCCATGGAATATATATACACAACGGAGGATGACTTGTTTTGTATGACGGAAAGTTTGATGAAATAGGAGGCTTAATTTAATCTCTTTCTTCGTAAGATGAGTTTTTATTTGCACATCATTTTTCAAAAGTTGCCAAATTAACTGATGACATTTTTTTGTTTGAAAAACAACTTTATCAGACAAAACAAGGTGTTTTTAGAGTATTACAACTACACAGTATGTATACGAGTGAATTGCAAAATTATTGTACGATTCCATGGAAAGACAGACGAAAAAAATTTTGGAATTTTTACAACAGTGATTAGCACTTTATATGATATTACATAAAATAGAAATAGGATTACAATTTTCCAACCATCCCTATCAGATGGATCAAAATATGAGTTTTTCAAAAATATTTT
This sequence comes from Rotaria sp. Silwood2, assembly GCA_905329745.1. Lineage (NCBI taxonomy): Eukaryota > Metazoa > Rotifera > Eurotatoria > Philodinida > Philodinidae > Rotaria > Rotaria sp. Silwood2. Next base: position 35,623 of record CAJNSZ010001089.1, on the reverse strand, counting down.
AAAATTTAATTTAGCGCTTTTTGTTTTTAAGAAGCAGCTATGCTTAATCTAGAAGTAGTACTTTAAATAGTATGATTTATCCTAAGGTATATTTGGCTTTTTTCATAGATGTCAAATCAAAAAATTGAATTCATTTATTGAACAGCTGTTTCAATCATTCTATTTTTGAATAGTTGAAGTTTATCTGTTTATTTAATCACTTATTCCGTTATTTGACTTTATGAAATTTAAGTATAGAATATTTTCCACCTACAATCTAAGCAATATAATTTTGGTACGTTGCATGTTACTCATATCGATACTAATACAACATAAGCGGGAAGCTGTGGGCACTGTAACATGACTTTCATTACATCTGCACTTGACACGACTGGTATTTGCTTTCGGATCCAATAGAAAAGTTTAGAAAAATAGCAGAGCCGTATAGTGGCGCCACATTCAGATGTCAGAGGTCAATACAGACCCTTTCTTTGGTTTTATCGCATCCTAGAATAGAATTTTATTGAATTTCGACCATATGAATCCGACTGTTGATCCAACTTCGAAAAAAATAGAAAACCTTTAATTTTAGATATTTACGGTGAGAATTCCGCAGAACTCCTATTGGATCCCACAATAGAAATGACTCACCTAGGAAGTATTCTTGTAACACAATTATAATAATAGGCACCAGTATTCATCGTTTATAATATTTTGCGATGGTTATAATATATTTGAAAATTACATTACTGTTCTTATAGATATAGGCCAATGCTTTGTAATGAAACTGAGACCAAACATTCTAATATCAGTCAATGTACGAATTGAAATTCAGATGATATGTGAATCATCCAATCACATTTTTTTATTTTGAGTGTTACACATGTGTTAGGAAAGAAGAAGAAAAAAACAAAGGAATATGTATGAAAAATACCCGAGCTTTCTCTTTCATGTGACTTTGACATTTTTTGAAACAAATTAAATGATATTTGTTAAATTCTAGAGTAAGAACGACTTCTTGGCCACAACAATGGCATCAAAAAGAATTTACAAAGAACGAAAATTGTTAAAAGAATCTCCAATTATACAATCATATTTTCAATATGATAATTCTCAAGAAGATGACGCTTTTGATCCGTTTGTCATGTATGGATATATATTACCACATAGAGTACCATATAAATATGGCTCATTTAAAGTAATGATTAAATTTCCGATCGATTATCCGTTCAAGCCACCGAAATTTTATTTGTTAACGCATATTTATCATCCAATTGTAAGCAGCAGCGTTTCAAATCCGCATATCTGCGGAGACTGTACGTGTTTCCAATGGCATCCACGTAATACTGTCTTCGATTTAATTAAGCATATTGTAAATGCAATTGATCGACCAGAACATCGAGAACTATATTGCATCAATAATGTAGAAGCTCATAAACTCTTTGCTGAAAATAGAACTGAATTTGAAACTATAGCTTTGAATATGGTGAAGAAATATGCTCGTCCACGTGTATGTTTATCAATTATTTCATTGAAACTGACAATAAAAACAATGATACTTGTGAAATTAAATTTTGATTCGACAAAAATCGATCAATTGCCAGTATCCAAGTCTCTGATACAATATCTGAAATCAGCATCGCCACAATGAAAAAAACCGTTAAATTTATATTATAAATATTTTTTATCTTCTCTTACTGTAATAGAAAAAAAATAAAAAATGTATTCTAATTCGTTTCAATAAAAATATTGATTCATCACTCTATCTTCAAAACATGATTTCTTTTAAGTTTCACCCTTATCAGATATTAGTAATAATGCATATGTGTTTGTGAATCTTTTTACTTTATCCAACTCTAGCCTAGATGTAACGATCAAAACGATACGTCGTGTTTTCAACTGCTCTTTATTTCAATTTGTCTCTTCCTTTTATAATCCCGTTCCACTTCAGCGCGCGCTATTCAAACGGAGAGGAAGAGAACAGGTATATATATATACAGTTAGAGAGAGAGACAGAGCATAAGAGAGAAACAGAAGTGAACATAGAGATAATTATCAGTGGGTAAGAGCGGAACACATTATTAAGTAGAAGAATATCAGCTACACTAGAACATGTGTATAAATCGTCACACCCCCTCATCCAGACGAGACGCACTCCTGGGCGTCTGGTTGAGTAGAGAGTAAAACGACCGTTGATCAACAAAAATTAGAGTAGAGCACACCACAATAGATCATCAACAGAAAAGAAACATGAGAAAGAGCGAGAAAAGAAAAAGCAAGGAGAAAAAAAAGAGAAAAAGTATTGATATACAAGTAGATGAGCGAATCGTTGCCAGTGGCTGAACGCAGTGACAGGAACAAAAACAAAAAGGTTTTTTTTTTTTTTTTTTTTTAAACGTTATTAATTAACACTTTATGTACATGATTATCTTCGAGTTTGACGCGAGTATCTGTTTGAGGTGGTCTGATTAAGAAACTATTGTTTGACATCTTCAAATCGACGGCATCGTAATCATTCCAGCTGTTGATGTTTTTTTTTTCACTTTACGTATTAGTTTGACGTACAAGATGATTGAAGTAGTTACGATTATGCCAAGTAGTCCCACTGCTACGGCTAGTCCATGTTGATACCATGGTGTTGCTGTCGATGTGAATACTGGTGTTGTCGTTATTAAATATTCGATCATGTTTTGTATATTTCCTGGTATATATGGTATCTTTTTCCATTGGGTATTATTGTTCATCGTTTGATATAAATTAATCAGTTTTGAATCATCGTAATTCAATTTCTTGTTGTCGATAATATGAATAAGTTTATTCGTATCATTCGCTATACCAGGTAGTAAAAAATGATCACAGCTCCATGTTGTTGATCTATCAATGGTCAATAGTGCGATAGGTGGAATGGTTATTTCATTGTTTGTTGTCATCGCATGCTCTTCTTGTTCCAGCTGCGTAACACGGTGACACTTTGTTTCATTTCTTGTCGATATCGCCCATTGTTGACCGAATCTTTGTATAAAGATAGGTTCTAATTCAAGTTCAGTACGACATAATGTTAAGTTTGAGTCTGTTAATATCTCGAATAAGCACGTTTGTTGCCAGTTCTTTTGAATTGGTGGTGTTTCCCGACACGACGATAATGATTTGAATTTACATGTGATGCTGTCTTCTTTCGTCCATTTTCATTTTTTTCTTGTCTTGTGATTGTGTTGCACAGTGGAATTTTTTTCATAGCTTTCCATGGTATGATATAACACATATCACTCACCACCGGTATAGATATTGTGATGGATATTACTTCGTTTGCTGGTTTATACTCCGACAGGTACTTCATTATAAGACCAGACGATTTGTGTAATACATCATGTTGAGGTAGAAGAGTTGTCAACGTGGTGGCTAATGGTAGGAAGCATGCTGTTGTTAGGATCCACAGATTTGTGTAATGTTTCATCTTATTTCTGTGATGTTATTAAGTGAATTTTGTATTTGTTTGTGGATAGATCATTGCGTCGTTTCCTTTTCTTTTTGCTTGCGTTTTTTTTTCTTTTTTGTAAGGCATCGATTAGATGAATTCATTGTCGAATGGTTATTCGTTTTCTTTCGTCACGGCTGAATGATGTTCCCTCTTCGTAATATATATATATGTATGTTTGTTTTTCTTTCTCTTCTCTTTTTGTGTCACCTAATTTTGTTATCTAATCGATGCTATCGGTTATTGTTTAATTTGTAATGTAGCGTATCGGCACCCTGCGGTGACGATCTGACACTCGACGCTGCGATGAATTATTGCACGTTGGCTTTTCATTTCTTTTCACCTTTTGTAGATATAGATCTGATAATCGTGATTCATGATTGTTGATTGATGTTTCAGTCTGTCTTTCATGTGCTGATTGATCATTTGTGGTTGTTGTCGTGCTTCGGTTGTTTCTGTTTAATTCGATATATGGTTTGATGCGATCTGTATTCGTTGCACCTAAGTTCACATTATCACTCAAACGACATACTGTGAACGTGTTTGGTGATAGTTGTTTGATCAAGCGGCATGGACCAAAATAATGTGGTTGTAATTTTCCTCCCATGGAATTTTCTCCAATATATGCTGTCGGGCTCGCCACCCATACGAGATCACCTTCGTTGTATTGTCTTTGAGTTGTGTGTTGGTCGTAGTTTTCTTTTTGTTTCAATTTGTTTATTTCTGAATGTTCCTTAACAATCTTAAACGCCCATCGTAGATTATTGATTAAATTCTTCTTATATTCTTGAATTTGTCCCTGCTCAATAGTTGCTGGTTGTGATTCTTTTATTGTTTCGCCAATTAATAAATCAAGTGGACCTCTAGGGTCTCGACCGAACATCATAAATGCTGGAGTTTCACCTGTCGTATCATTGACTGCTGTTCGGATTGCGAAGGCTAATTTTTGAATTTCATTATCCCATGAGTTGGGTCGTTGTTGAGCGTATATGGCAATTAACGGTTTTAATGTTCTGTTCACACGTTCTGTCATATTGCTCTGCGGGTGGTAATTCGCCGTTAAATTTTGTTTAATTCCCAATATATCACAGAAATTTTTAAATAAGTTCGAGACGAATTGGGGACCATTATCTGATACGATGTGTTTTGGTAATCCATATCTTGAGAATATTTCGTTCGTGAGGATATTTGCTATATCGTTTGATGTAGTTGATCTCAGTGGAAATAGTTCGATCCATCGAGTAAAATAATCCACCACAACGAGAAGAAATCGCTTTTGTCTTGCTGTAGTTGGCAGGGGTCCTAAAATATCCATACCAATTGTGTGCCACGGTTCGTTCACTAAATGCATTTGCATTAAACTTGATGTGGGGGCGTTATTGTATTTGAATTGTTGACATGCTTGACACGCCGCTACGTAATTAAATATATCTTTTCTCATTGATTTCCAATATACTCTTGTCGACAATCTAAATAATGTTTTTTGCTGACCACCGTGTCCAGCTGTTGGATGATCATGAGCCCATGTTAATAATTGATTTTGCATTGTTTTCGGAATGACAAGTAAATGTTTTTCGCCGACTACCCGTTGGTTATAATGTTTCTTTGAATTTTTAATTTTGTATAGTAGTCCATTTACGAGAACGTGTGGATTACGTTTGTCATTAAATTCTAACGTTGATTTCTTTTTTAAAAGTTCGATAATTGGTTTTAATTTCGGGTCGGCTTCTTGTTCTTTTTTTATATCATTAAGAATGTTTGTATTTTGCCATAGGTTAACAGCTGTTTCTATTGTTGACACTTCCTGTTGATTAATGTCATCATTTTGTAATGGATTACGTGATAAAGAATCGGCGTTAGCGTTTAATTTCCCAGGGCGATATTTTATTTCTTCGATTTGATACGCTGATAATTTCATTGCCCAGCGAGCTAATCGACCCGTTACATCTTTTGCCGTTCGCATCCATTCTAATGCTTTACAATCTGATCTAACATAAATTTTATTTCCTTCGAGGTATGGACGAAAATATTTTGTTGCCCACACAATGGCTAATGCCTCTCGTTCTGTCGCTCCATATTTTCTTTCAGCTGTTGATAATGTTCGGCTTGCATAAGCTATTACATATTTCTTTCCATCATATTCTTGTGTTAATATTGCCCCCAAGCCATATTCACAAGCGTCGAGTTCCAATATGAACGGTTGTTCAAAGTTTGGTGTGTTCATAATTGGCGCATTTGTTAATTTTTTTTTTAATGTTTCAAAGGCATTGGTGCATTCTTTTGACCATTTCAATTGATGATTACCTTGTTGAGAGTTTCGGAGCTGTTGTAACAGTGGTTCCGCTATTTTTGAGTAATCCTTGATGAATCGACGATAATAACCAGTTAAACCCAGGAATGATTGAACATCTTTGATCTTCTTCGGCTGAGGAAAATTTGTTACGGATTTGATTAAGTCTGGATCTGGTTTAATGCCATTTTGCGTGATAATGTGTCCCAAATAACGCATTTCTCGACGACAGAATTGGCATTTTGATGCTTTCAATGTCAGATTTGCGGATTGAAGAGCTTGAAAGACTTTTTCTAAATCCGTCATATGTTGTTCGAATGTTGGAGAAAAAATGACCACATCATCGATGTATACGAGACAGCATTGCCACTTGAGACCGGCTAATACTATGTCCATTAATCGTTGGAATGTTGCTGGTGCATTTGTTAATCCGAATGGCATAACGTTAAATTCAAATAGACCTTTATGTGTTACAAAGGCAGTTTTTTGTCTTGAATCTTTATTCATTTCTACCTGCCAATATCCGGAGCGTAAATCAAGTGTGGATACAAATTTTGCTTGTTGTAGTGAATCTAATGTATCATCTATTCTTGGCAGTGGATATGCATCACGAATTGTTACTGCGTTTAATTTTCGGTAGTCTATACAAAAACGTAAACTTCCGTCTTTTTTTGGTACTAATATAACTGGTGATGCCCATGGACTTGTTGATGGTGAGATAATTCCTTGATCTAACATTTCGTTTAAGTTTTGTTCGATAACTTGTTTTCTTGTTGGTGCATATCTAAATGGTGGTGAATTAAATGGTTGTGCATCTGAAACTAAATTAATTTGATGTTGTAATTTTTTCGTTCTTCCTGGTTGTTCATTAAACACATCAGGAAACTTGTGAATGAGTTGATTTATTTTTTCTTTTTGATGTTCATCTAAATCGGTGTTGATTAAACTTAATTCATTATCTGATCTTGATGTCGTCTGTTTTATTGCTGATGATATCGTTCCATGTTGCATCATGTTTATTTGTGTTTGATTAAGACGAGTCATTGTCGCGAGCGGCTGATTTTTATAGATTATAATCGCTCTTTCTGTTAAGTTGGCCACCTGTAGTGTCATGTGCTGACGTGATGTAATAATGCCGTTCGCTACACATGGAGTTTCTTTTATTGATGTTACTTCGTATTCATTTTCTTCATCGTCTTCTGTAATTAAGAATGGCTTGATTGGTTTAACTTCAATGTTAAATGCATGAAAAGGTGCAATTTTAATGCGTTCATTGGCAATCAACACGTAATTATCATCATTGCTGATTGTTTCTTTTCTTTCCTGTTGCAGCTGTGCGCTTCTTTTCTTTGATTTGAAATACGCATATTGACGTCCCCCATCTATTTGAAGATTATGTTTGCGAATGAGATCATTACCGATAATACATGAGCGCCATAATTTTGGAACTACGTAGATTCTATGTACACGTGTTGAGTTTGAAATAGTAATTGGAAGTGATAAGGCATATTTGACACATAGTTGTGATCTATCCGCCAATTGAAGACATAAATTCGGGGGAGGAGGTTGTGCTTTTTGACGATAATATCGTGGTAACTGGAGAAAAAATTGAAGATTAATTAGGGTGAGTGATGCTCCCGAATCGATGAGTAATGTTGTACGTCTTCCTGCTACCATGCCGGGTAATATTAGTGGAGTATTGTTGTGAATGTTCATAGTGTGGATTTCGGCGGATAGTTGGACGGGATACTTTACATTCGAGCGACATGGACCCGTCCATCCTGTGCTCCATTGTCGTTTTTTGAATAATGCCAAGTATTCTGTTGTTGATAAGTGCTATATTGATATGGACAGTCTTTTCTGAAGTGTCCTTTTCTTCCGCACATGTAACATTTTGTTTCATTTAATGAATGTATATTGCGTTGATTGCTTGTGGCTTGTGTTGAATAATGTGATAGTTGAGGTGTCGCATTATAATTGCCATTTCTATTCGACGTGAAATTTCCTCTGTTGTTTGATTTTGTTTGTCGGTTCATTTGATGAGCTGACATTGTTTGCACCTCGTGATGATCATCGTTATTATACATTGATGTTGTTGATATATCATTGTGCAATAAATCATGGTTATCATTTTTATGATGTTGTTTATTTCGCTGATAGAGTATTTCTTCAATTTTTTGAGCTTCGATGATAATTTCATCTAATGATTCACATCGAGATATTCCAATCATCGTTAATAAATTATTTCTCATCTTACACATCAGGTGTCGGATGAGATCATTTTCTGTTTCATTCGGCTTTTGTTCTTGCCAGAGGGCACGAAGGCGCACGATGAATTCATTAATTGTTTCATTTTCTTCTTGTTTACAGTCTTTCCACTGTTGTTCTTGTCGTGCGCGTCGGATTGGTGAGTTAAATTAATTGAGAAAAATTATCTTGAATTCCACCCAAGTTTGCGGACGTCGATTTGAGACGCGTAGTTGGCAGTACCATTCAAGAGCCGTGTCTCGTAGGAATTGTGAGATGCCATTAAGTAACGATTGGTCATTCCAATGATTTATTGTTTCAGCATATTCTTTGACTCGAATGAGGAACTGACGAGGACTTTCTAGGATGCTTCCACTAAATGTTGGTATCGATGATGATGGTGGAATGATGATGGTGTGTGATGTTTGAGCGGTACGTTCATTTGATAACATTTGTCGTGCATTGTTCTCAGCATGTTGTCTTTGTTCTGTTCGATTGTGTTGATCAAGTTGACCATTATCAAATGATTCTTCTATTGTTGATGAATTACGTTCTGTGTGTGGTGTAGAGATATTTTCTTCTATCAGTTGATTATGATTATTTTTTCCTAATGTTTGCATTCTAAGAGCTTCACACATATTTTGGATTTCCATTTTCATATCTCGAATACTGTCGGTTAGCTGCTCCCATTCTTTTTGTTTTTCTTCTAACTTTGATACAGTAACATTTTGCCATTCTTGTGTTTGTGCTTGAATAGCTTCGATCTGGTTGCTCATTTTCTCCTGTAGCTTAACGACTTCATGTGGTAAATTCATATTGGTATTCTTGCTTTGATCAATCAAGTTGTTGTGTATTTCCGACAATTTTGTCTCTAAAGTAATCAGCCGTGCGTTGTTGCTAATGTTTGCGTCAGATAGTTTTTGAACCGCCTGTTCAACTGTGACTTTTTCGGATGCCATAAATATTTTTATTGTTATCGTTAATTATATATATCTATATTTTTTTCAATGTCTTATTCGATCAGAAGATTGAGATTCAGTTTGTCAGGGTCGCCATGTAACGATCAAAACGATATGTCGTGTTTTCAACTGCCTTTATTTCGCTATTTCCTTCTCTTTTATACCTGCGTTCCACTTCAACGCGTTTCTATCAAGAGACGAGGAAAAACATACAGAGAGAGACATACAGAGAAAAGCATACAGAGAGACATACAGAGAGAGAGACATACAGAGAGAAAGACATACAGAGAGAGGCATACAGAGAAAAGCATACAGAGAGACCTACAGAGAGACATACAGAGAGATAAACAGATATCGCTGTATATGAACAATTGTGTGTACGAACGGAACACGATATTACATACATACATAACCAACGCCTAGAATAGGTGCCTACTTCGGCACAATACGGATTCGAAATGTCACGCAGTTGAATTGACTTCTGGTACCAATCTTGATGATGATAAAAGCGTGTATAACAAAACTATAGAAATACGATAAGTTGTCGAACTTCTCGAACTTAAAAATCACTCATGAATTCTTAAATAGTAACAATAAAATCACATAAAGAATTTTAATTAATTCTTTTGTTGATCTCCTTGTTTTTATTTCTGATATAATTTTTGCTTCATTGTTGTCATTCAACTTTTCTTTCTTCCTCTAAGAGATAAATGTTATAATCTTTTAAGAATTCATAATTGATTCTTAAGCTCCAACAGTTTGGCAGCTTATCGTATTTTCATAGTTTTGGTGCACTCATTTTTACTATTATCAAGATCGATACCAGTAGCCAATTCAACAGCGTGCTGTTTCGAATGTGTATCATGCATTTCTAATCGGATGAATTATTTTCTCCAAAATATTGTATAACAAACATCAATACAAAAATTGATGATTTTTAATAATAGGCTCAGCCACAGATATAAAAATTTTAGCTCTCTATATCAATAAAAAGTTTTCAAAAAAAAATAATTAGTTAATAATTTATCATCAGTTATAATAGAATGTTCCTTATATGTTCAAAAAGGATTTAAGTATTATCTAAGATCGTTTTCGACGATGTTACATGTCTAATTAGACTATTAAAATTGAGAAAAGAATTTTGCTTCAGAGCATTGACCAAGAATAAGTTTCTTTCTGAAACTAGTAAAAAACCCAATAAATTCACCCATATTCACCATGGTTGAATACCATCAACTAGGATTATAACTAGAACATATGTGGCAAATCAAACAAAGATCGATCAGAAATCTAAGAAAGACAAGTTCATATGAACTGTTTACTAAAGAAAACTACCTGAAATTGATTTTTTGTAAGATTTCGACAGAAAATATATTCTTTATAGTTTATGGTTACAGCTAATTTTTCAAAAATAGAAATAATATGATTCATCTATTCGAGTTTTTGCACTAATCAATGAATATAAGTGAGTTAGAAGAGAAAGAATGAAGAAATTTATTTGTTTGAATTTTAATTATTTATGGATTGTAAAAAAGTAAAAAAAAAGAAATTTGTCTTCATCTCCTCCTAAAAGGCAAGTCTGTTACAGATACATCATCATTGTATTACAAAGCAGTTTTTCAAGTAGATTATTTAAATTTGTTCGTCAAATAGTGTTATCTGAGGGTGTTGTTGTTAAAGAATTGACGAAATATTCAGACCGACACCTTCGATATTGATCAAGATTGGAGTTAACAATTATTATCTTCCGTATTTGAACAATTAGATAGAGAAAGAAACTGATGTAAAATGAAAATAATAACAGTATTATTATGTTTTCAGAAAGTGAAAATACTTGTCTTTTTAAAAATGATAACCACTAAGATAAAATTAGTATCTATCGTATTATTTGAAAGAGTAATATGAAGAGTAACTATCTTATGTCAGAGTCACGAGGAATTTCAACTCAAATTATTCATAACTAAATTTGAAATCATCCTATATTATTCATAATAAAATTTTGAATTATTCTTTCAATCTTTTTCTTCAATAGAGTGTTTTAAAAATTTGATCATTTTTTTTTATTAATATAGTCGTTGGTTTGGTCGCATTTGTTTATAATCTGTGTTGAAATACTTGTAAAACTTGATGAAAATAGACAATGAAAAACAAAATGTCAGTTTAAAATCGATCATATCTTTTATTATTCTCGAGTTATTCTAGAAAATAGTCACATACACCGACTTTTTCAACGAACAGCAATTACATGAATAACGAATAATTTTGTTTATTTGTCTCTGACATTTTTGGTTTGAAAGAGAAAATTTTGGAGAAATTTTACAAAAAAAAAACGAACTAAATTGATTTTTTTGGAACTCTCGTTTTTAGTCTTGTTTCTGCAGGATATTATTCCTTCCATTTCTTCCAGAAAAAGAAATTTTTTGCAATAAACATATCGGTATGATTTCTAAAATTGTTTACTTTAAAAATTTACCTGAACAAAAACGATTACTAATATTAAATTATAAGTACTTACGAGTATACTTATCGTTCTTCCTCATAGCCTATGTAATGAAAAAATCTAACTTGTACGTAATATAATCATATATAATGTGAATGTTAGACATGTTTTCTCTCACGTAATTCAACATAAAACTTTAAGATTTTGAAGTTTCACGAAAGAACTAAAAATATCGTTTTGTCTCATTTGAAGCGATAAGAAATTTCTTTTTTTTTAAATGAGTCTTGTTTGAGTACTGCTGTATCTTGAAGTCGGTCACAAAAAAAAATTTGCATGCTTTACAATCCAATCTTTTTTCTATGGCATCTGGAAATCTTCTACATAGTGGAAATTGGAACTACGAAGTTTCTTTTTTGTTTTTGATTGTTGATTTAGTTTGATACAAATCTCATGTACCATATCGATAAACGATATTGGACAATGATGCTTTAATTTGTCTAAATATTATAACTTTATCATCAATATTTATTTTTAATTTGACTTTAATAATAAAATCGCATATACTTGAACGATGAACGTAGTTGATTGTTTAAGACGATCATCAATTAATGAAATACAATCATCTAAATTAAACATATCAATATATAATACACTAGTGTTTGAGAAGTAAAAAGTACTTGATTGTAGCTCAAAAATTAATAAAGGTGAATAATCATTCTCAGACGATGAAAAAAAATAGTAAAAATGCTTTTAAATTTTGAAATAAACTCAAACAATGTGCATATACATTTCTAGCATAATTATGATTCGATATCTTTTTGACAAATTAATTATTATTATGAAGAATAAAATGTGTTATTTGATGATTAAAGATATGTTGAACAGCTAAAAGATGCCAATGAAAAAAAAACATCAACAAAGACAATTACTGAATTTTGTTGCATTTTCCTATGATGATTAATCAAAAACATGTTCAGCTCTTACATGTAAAGGGATAATAAATTATATCTTATTTCAAATAGAAAAAATTCTAAACAACTCTAATTTGAATAATTATCAGTGAGAAGAAATCGTATTTTGAGAATCAGTTTATTTTATTCAATGACAAATTCATGACAGTATTTTAATAGAAAATTGATTAAACTTTAAATGATTGATACAAAATTGAGAATATTGACAAAAATCGATCATTTTGTACTAAAATATCAAATCGTTCACTATTAATACTATATAACGAATAAAGAACATCCATGTTGTCGTTTTTTTTTTGAAGATAATAAGTATTATTTCATTAGGGAGATCATGGAAACTAATATTGGATCGGTGGTGACCGCAATAGGAAAAGTTTAGTCAATCAATGTATAGTTCGCCGTAGGATCATTAATAGATGCTTTTTTTTTCAATATTTATTTATTTTCTTGGGATCATTTCAAAATTACCACAGAATATTTGCATTTAAATATTATTTAGCTAAAATGAAATCTATATTTCAATAATATTTGATGGTATTTACTGATTATTGCTATCTTCTTACAAATTTCTCTGTTACAAAATCTATATTTGTGTAGACATGATTAATATAAACAAATTTCAACTACTACTTTGTTTTTCTACGAAGAAGAAACAATTTTCAGATAATTTTCGTAGTTTTATTGACTGGCGAAAAGAATCTATTTTAGTACATATAGAAATTCGTCAAGAAAATTAGTTTAGATTACAGCGATTTTTCATTTGAAGATAAACTCTTCATAATCATATATATTGAATAATAGTAAATGTCAAGTTCTATCTTTATCTATTGACATATGAATATAGGTATTAGTATTCACAATCACATTCATATTCATCCTTTTTTTAAATTGGTTCAATCTTATGAATTGTATGATTATCATAAAAGATAGATTTACTATATTGTGATGCTTAGATATCGAATATGGATAAATATTCATCTAAATACTATTAATAACATTCTTCTATGATATGACATACAAATTTTAAAAAAAACTTATTTTTGTATGATATTCAAAAACTGAATGAACCATTCAAAGAGAAAATTTCTCTTGGAATAATTAGTTGTTAAAATGTTTCTAAATTTATTGACTGCTCATATGATTTCTAATTATATTTTTAAGTAGGTAAGGTAAACAATTTTGAAGATAACAAATTAAGCATAGAAATTTAGAAAAATTAATTATTTTTACAAAAAGAAACAGTTAAAATAAACTTTTTTTTTAATCTATAAAATATCGAAGTCTAACGTATCTGCTCTCAAATTGAACAAAGCTTTGAAAGTATTCCTTCAATATTTCAGACAAAATTTCATTCAAGCTAACAACCATAAGAATTTACATTTTCATTTAATGATAATAAATAAACAGTATTTGATACGCATAAACATTGAACACTTTCACTATGATAGAAAAATTGAAAAAGAAATTCCTTTTCTTACGTCATATTATCATAATCTAATTTGTATTTAAAACAAAAATGCGATGCTGTTTCATAGGACTATTAATTTTTAATTTCAACATTTGGTCTCATATTGCGCTTTATTATAAATACAAGTTGAATATAAATAACATAACACAATATTTGTTCAAATATATAAATATTGCACTACAATTATTAATATAGTTTGCTGTTTCATAAATTCCATTTTTACAAAAGCTAGCTGTCTTAAATATCATTAAATGTATCAAATTCATTATTTCGATCAGTAGGAGATAGTGAGGTTAGTAATTACCAAATTTTTCTTTCTTGTTATCGACATTCAGGAAAATTTTGTCTGAAATGGAAAAGAAACAAATAAGAAATCTAGAACCTATTTTTATAAATTTCTAATGTTCAACTCATCATTTTTTTGACTAGATGATACTGTTGTAGATCAATTTTTACTCAAGATAATTCTTCTTATACTTCATGTGTATCTTTAAAAAAATGAATACTGATATCAAAGTATGAAAATATCTTTTAGTTCATTTTGTGTATCACTAAGAATTTCTTTGATTGTTTGATGTCATTATTATTTTATCGCTAATAGAAGATAATCGTTATAATCTAAAGCAATTAAAGAAACGAAAAAATAAATAGAAATTATTCTCAATAAGTTTCTTTTTTGTACCATAGACATACGTAGAGATATTATCTCTTTTAATTCATGGGGAATTATAATCAATAAAGTGTGATCAACGAAAAGTAAATCCAATTTTTTGAAAAATCTATGCACGAATAGAAAAATTTTCGATAGAGATTGTTTAATCTCAACAAAGATCAACAGAAATATATCAATTAATTTCGATGAATTGTTTTTGTCACAGGAACACTCGGCATTTCTCGACTTCCTATTATTCAATTAATCAAGGATAAATTAAAGCTATAAGAGTGAAAAATAAAGTTATTCAAATTCATAGTTTAATTCAAGCTCTACTTCATAATTATCTAACTTCCATTAGACATGTCTCTCGATGATAAATAAAAAGTATATTTGAATAAATGTCAGAAATATACATTCTTATGTCTACATGTTTTCTAACCGTATACTATTGCTCATCTTTAAATCATCTTGATTTTATTAAAGCAATAATAGAATTATATTTAAAATTAGTATTGAATAACTAAAAAAAGTATATTGACAAATTGAAACATGAGTATTGATAGACTTAGTAACACTTTTCTAACAATCTAGATTTCAATATTTATGCTCAACATATACTTAATCACATTATTAATTAATAGCTGAGAAGAATAAAAGAATTACTTGAATGTAGGCGTGAGTGTGGTTGTGGGTGGGTTTGTGGGTGTTGATATCATTCAAATCTAGACCCACACCTACACACAGCCACACCCGACGCCCACCCACACCCATCTATTTTAGAAATTTGTAAATCGTGATGTACCATCCGAGAATGTTTTTCAGTCACAAATAAAACTTATTGATTCAAGTAGTCAACTGATCACTTATAAAACAATAGCTGTTCTTAGTATCAGTCGGTACAGCAATGTTATCAATGTAGTGAAGAAAGAGGCAGATCACTTTATTACGTATAACAACCATCCGTATACGGACTGTTTGCCTCTGTCGAAATGTAAATTAGCTGATTTATTAGACATCTCAATTAGTATCATGGCTTTTTATAGTCAAGTTAGTAATGAAATTTTATTTCAATAGTACGACTTTACTATAAAAGTATTATATCATTTTGCTCTTTTTAGGTTCAAACAGCAGACCACCATCATCAATTAAAATACTATTGAGAGATATAGTAAATGGTACTGAACGAATCACGGTACAAGATGGTGAAAAAGTCTTTCTTATTAGTAATTTATTCTTATTTGTAAATGTTTATAAATTCTTGAAGCTCATCTAATATTAATAGGTTACATGTGGTTCAAAAACAAATAAATGAACAATACTATTATTTATTTGAACAGAAAAGAACAAGTATTTCTGAAATAATCTTTCATAGAAACAAGATAGAGGTCTATTCTTTCCACCATATAAAGGAAGAGATGAAGTCACATTGAATATTATATACCAGTTTTTTCTCCCACAAGTTTTCTCAGAATCTTTCACTAATTTTTCTGAAAAATCGAGTCTTTTAAATAGGTTTTAGGGTACATTATTTATGAGAAAATTAAAAGAAAAATTTCTTATCAAAAATATGTCGATCATGCGCAGTTAAATGCTTGTAACTCATGACTGACTAAACCTTACAACATCGGGGTGTGGGTGTGCGTGGGTGTGGGTGTGGGTGGGTGTGGGTGTGTGGGTGTGGGTATGGGTGTGGGTGTGGATGTGGGTGTGGGTGTGGGTATGTGTGGGTGTGGGTGCGCGGGTGGCGGTGTGTGGGTGTGCAGTGCGCGTGCAAGTGTTGTACCCAAATACATCCACACCCATACCCAGACTTACACCCATGCCCACACCCACATCCAGACCCCATCCATCCATCCCCATCAGACACAGACACCCACCCCACACCCAAACCCCATACTATGGGGTGTCACACTTACCACTTACCATCACTTCCACTTACCAGGTAAGTAGTAAGTGTTTTAGTGATGTAAAAGTGATCGGTATAATACTAATTAATGATTATTTGAATCATTGATTATTTGTTCTAGCATAGTAATCTTCACCACTTACCACTTCCTGGTAAGTGGTAAGTGGTACCACTTACCACTTTCTGGTAAGTAGTAAGTGGTGAAGATCACTACGTAATAATGAATAATTCATAATTAGCATATTCGTTTATCAGTGCTATATCAGTAATTTTATAATAAATAAAACACTTACCACTTACCTGGCAAGTGGAAGTGGTGGTAAGTGGTAAGTGTGATACTCCTAATTGCCTATGTGAACATGGCGTACATTCAATTTGACAAAGAGTTGATATAATAAAATAGCCAGCCTACCTTCAGTTAAATATAATTCATCTACTTGGGAGTGATATTTATCTTTTATCTGCTAAGTAATTAGCAATAGTAGGATTGTTACAATTACCACTTACCACCACTTCCACTTACCAGGTAAGTGGTAAGTATTTTATTTATTATAAAATTACTGATATAGCACTGATAAACGAACATGCTAATTATGAATTATTCATTATTACGTAGTGATATTCACCACTTACTACATACCAGAAAGTGGTAAGTGGTACCACTTACCACTTACCAGGAAGTAGTAAGTGGTCACTAGTTACCGCTTACCAGGAAGTGGTAAGTGATCACTACTTACCACTTACCAGGATGGTAAGTGGAATATGACACCCCTACCCCATACCCGCCCACACCCACACCCCACACCCATACCCGCACCCCACACCTACACCCACACCCACCCAAACCCACACCCACATCCACACCCATACCCTCGGAATTGTTCATATTTATACAACACTGTATCGTCCTCAAACGAATGGCCAAATCGAACGCTTCAATGCAAGTATGGACGCTAAAATCGCATCTATCTCAAATCAGTCTCGATCCGATTGGGATGATCAATTACCATTTGTAACTTTTAACTGTAATAGCGCCATTCATTCCACCACAAAAATGATTCCGTTCGAACTAATGTATGGACGGTCTCTTGTACTACCGTGCGATTCTCAAAATCCAATTGTTTCTTTTCAATCTGATCCTCAATACGCTACAAAGCTTAATCAATATGCATCTTCTCTAGCTGATACTGCACGACGAAACATTTTACTGCCTCAACGATCGTTCAAATCGAGATATGATACACACCGATGAGATCCTTCATACAATGTACATGACATTGTTCTTATTCAAAATCTTCACCGTCATCACAAATTCGATGTTCGTTACGAAGGTCCTTATCGTGTCATAAAACGGATCAACCACAAAACTTATGTTGTGCAACACATTCGTTTACGTCATGTTGTCCGTCAAGTCACTGTCGATTTTATTTCTCCTCTATTCAATCGGTCACTCGTTTAACTTTTACATATTTTCTTATTCTTTCTCAGTCTTACTCTCTACTGCTCTACGTTTTTTGAAGGACTTCAACAACATCGATTTGTGGGATACTTCCCTTACTACATCCTCGTTTTCGTCGTTCAAGCATAAATCTTCGCGATAACTGTGCCTCAATATTTTTATCCGTACCGTTTCGTTGATCGAACACGTGCTCGTAGCATTTTATTCGTCGTTTTTATCGCATTTCTTTATCATCCTTTACATTTGGTACACAATTTCTATCGTGAGACAGCTAGACTCATATTTGCCTTTTCGTTTTTATCCATGTCTGTTTTTTTATCTTGTTTTTTTTTTCTTTCGATTAATGTTTTTTCGTTTTTTTTCGTTCTTCTCTGATCCTTTTTTTGTGTCCTCTTTCAAGTTTCTTTTTTTCTGCTCATATCATCGAATGTGTATGGACACACATTTTTTGGTTGGTGGAAGGTATGTTACAAGTATGTTGTTCACATACCTTCACATCGCTTCAGCTATTACTGTCTGTTTTCTCTGTGTTCGTCTTTGGCATCATCTTCTTCTCTCTTTGTTCTGTTTTCGTTCTCTGTGTTTACGTTCTTTGATTCTTTTTTTCTCTCTCATCATTCGAAGTAAAAACGAACTAAAAGAAAGAAGCGAAAGGGACATCTGATACCTGGGTAATTAGCTGCAAATATTTGCTTTCAGTTCAATAAAATATTTGAATAGTTGTTTTGCTTGAGTTTTTTGTGCATACAGTGTTTCTCGATGATATTATGAAGTCGATATCCTTGCTTCGAATTGAGCAAAATATGGGAACAGTTGTTTGCTATGATTTATTCCTTGATCGAGTCTTCCGCGATGAACTTATCAACTGTTTATCTCGGCTTCGAATTGAATAAAATATTTGAACAGTTGTTTCGTATGATTTATTTCTTCATCGGGTATTCGTCGATCATATAGTGAACTAGAAATCTTTGCCTTGAATTGAGGAAAATGTCTGAATCTATTTCTTATGACTTATTTCTTGATCGTGTGGTTTTCGATAATTTAAGCTATTAGAAATTAGTGCTTTAAATTAAACAAAATATTTGAATAATTGTTTCGTAGAATTTATTTTTTCCTCAGATGTTCCTCGATGATATAACCAATTTGAAATCTGTGCTTTGAATTGATCAAAATATTTGAATAGTTGTTTGTCATGAACTATTCCTCGGTCGAATGTTTCTACATAGATGACACGTACGATATACATATATGTCTTTTTTTCTTTCCTTTCCTTCTCTTCTCTTGATATAGTATAGGTGTTTTCGATCTCATCATGTCTTTTACAACTGTCCTTAGGTTTTTTTCTAGTTCATTCATCTGTATATAGTTGTCGTTTTGAAAATAAAAAAGTGTTTATTATTATCGATCAGTTAAATCGAAACTTCGTGATAACACTTTTCTTTCTGGGTTTTGAGCGTGAGTTTGGGTTTGTTAACGGTGCATGACCTAGATGTCTTTTCTCTTTGTTGTTATTATCTATATATATATACATGTATGTGTGTGTGAAGAGAGTTTGGACGAAATAAACTTTCGTTAAGCTCGAACGAAACGAGCTAACAGGGTTCAAAAAAGTGAAGTCCGCAGAACACTAATGCAGAATAAGAAAAAGAAACAAAAGTGGCGAAAGAAAAGAAGAAAGAATAAAATAAAAGAGAAAGAGAACGAAAAAAATGACGCCATACAAAGAACGAATTGCGCAAGAACATCCTATATAGATATATCTTATGAGATGCGAACAAATAAGAAAATAAACCTATAGAATCGGTCATAAGATCCTTTATTGAAAGTACATATAATAACGTTTCTTTCCTTTCTATCAAAAGGAAAAAGATGTGTCATAAACTTCATCATTACAATGTATTGCGTCAGATTTTTTCCAGTTGTTAACTTGGAAGAAACAAACAATAAAAAATGCATAAGTAGTCTCTGCTCATTTATTTTTTCTCTTTAAAAGATTTTTCTTTTGGCAATTTCTCTACCTTCCTTTCATAAATGGCTACAGCAACAGTACATACATCAGCAAAGTATAAGAAGAAAATTCTCTGGTTCTGGCAGTCGAACTCGACGAATATACACGATGAGAAGGAAAAACAGCAGCAGTGGAAACGATATTCAGATTTTGAAAATGATCATATTGAAGAAGCTTACCAAAGAAAAGAGAAAAAAGTTCCATTGAATGATTATGTAATTAACTTTGAATATAGAATGCAGCAACACAAGAACGGTAATCAGATGGCAATAAAACGTGAAGAAATTGATTTCAGTCAATGTGTGAGAGAAGAAAGGTTTTTATATCCAGTGAGAGCTACGTCTGCTAAATCATTTGAAAAAGAATATGATAAGAGTGATTTCATCAGTCAATGGAGACGAAAAGAACACAAAAAAACCGAATTTGATAATGAGCATGGACCAAATAATGAGAATCGAGCAACTGCTGAACTGGCTGCTCAAGGTAAGTATTGTTGTGGTTTTCTTAGTTCACTGAGAGCTCTCTACCATCTTTCTGTTCAGGTATCATAGAAGAAGGAAGACTTATAAACAAAGAATTTGATGCACAACGAATGGCTGAACAACTTCGCAGTTGTAAACATGACAAAGAGATTGGTCAATGTGTTGCACGTCTTTACTCAGCTTCCTCCTTTCTTTCCGAGCTAGTTAATTCAACCTTAAGAAATGATGATATGAGCAAGTTAGATACACTAGGTCCATTCTGTTGGTTGTTGGATCATCGTTTGGGGTGGAATGAAGGAGGATGGGATTGCCATGTCTATCGTGGTATGACTCTAACAGATGAAATGATTGAAGAATACAAACAAGCTATTGGACAGAATATTATATGGCCGGCATTTACTTCAACTACACTGAACCGTCAAGTAGCTGAGTTTTATTGTGCAAATACACTTTTCATCATTGATATTCAAGCTGGTCAATTTTGGAGGCGAAGTAACATTTCTGGTATATCACTTTATCCACACGAAGAAGAGCTGTTACTAACAACCCAATACTCGTTTAGAGTAAACAACGTAGAATATGATTCAATTAACGGAAAATATTTAATTTACATGACGGAGACGGGGATGCATTCTTCCACCAATGGAGGAAAAACTTTTTTTTGGGACTCTGATAAAATAATAGGTGAGCAGTAATGAAATCCGAAACTGCAACTTCCTATCTAGTGGAATAGACAGGAAGATGTAGATGTTACGGAACCACCGCAACTTTTTCCACAAATAATTCAGGATAGTGTATGATTTGTGCAACAGCCAATCTCAGTATATATGAAACATAGATTATGTTTGTTCTTTTTTTATATAACGGGTGATGCATAGGGGTGTCACACTTACCACTTACCACCACTTCCACTTACCGGGTAAGTGGTAAGTGTTTTAATCATTAGAAAATTATCGGTATAGCACTGACAAATGATTATTTTAAGTATGAATTATTCATTCTTGCATAGTAATCTACACCACTTTCCACTTTCTGGTAAGTGGTAAGTGGTAAGTTACCACCCAGGGAAAAAATGTCAGATTATATCAGATTATGTTCGATTATAACCGGGTTTTTGTGAAACAAAATCCAAATTATAATCGATTGAAATCTTCTAAATCAACTATAATTTGATTTTTAATCAAAAATAATCTCCTACATCAAGTATAATTTTGATTAAAATCATCTATTTTTTATTGACTTATATTTAATTGAGCAATAAAATAATTTAAATGAGCAATAATGAAATTTAGCAATAATTATATAGTGAGCAATAGTTATACTGAATGAGCAAAAATTATACTGAAAGAGCAATAATTTATCTAAATTAAAGGTAAATTTTATATAAGATAGATTTTCTATAAAAAGGGTGTTATCGTGTGACTCGCTTATATATCTTTTTTTCCTTTCTTCTCTTCTAGGGTGTGGGCATGGGTGTAAGTCTGGGTCTGGATGTGGATGTATTTGGGTATAACACTTGCACGCGCACCGCATACCCACACACTCCCACCCGCGCACCCACAGTCACCCCCACCCCCACACCCACACACCCACCCCCACACTCACTCACACCCACACCCACACCCACACNGTTCACCGCGGTACGTATTGCAAATGCTAATGTTTGAATTTCATCGTCCCATGAATTGTGTTGTTGTTGAGCATATATGGCAATTAACGGCTTTAATGTTCTATTGACACGTTCTGTCATGTTGCTTTGTGGGTGATAATTTGCAGTTAAATTTTGTGTAATACCTAATGTATCACAAAAATTTTTAAATAAATTTGAGACGAATTGCGGGCCATTATCAGATACAATGTGTTGTGGCAATCCATATCTTGAAAATACTTCGTTCATGAGAATATTGGCCATATTGGTAGATGTAGTTGACTTCAGTGGAAATAGTTCGATCCATCTGGTGAAGTAGTCTACCACGACGAGAAGAAATCGTTTTTGTCTGGCCGTTGTCGGTAAAGGACCCATAATGTCTATGCCGATCGTGTGCCATGGTTCATTCACTAAGTGCATTTGCATTGGGCTTGCTGTTGGAGCATTATTGTATTTAAATTGTTGACATTCTTGACATGCAGCTATATACTTAAATACATCTTTTCTCATTGATTTCCAATATACTCTTGTTGATAATCTAAATAATGTTTTTTGTTGGCCCCCATGTCCAGCTGTTGGATGATTGTGCGCCCATTCCAATAATTTATTTTGCATTGCTCTTGGAATAATTAGCAGATGTTTTGCACCCACGGTACGTTGATTGTAATGTTTATTGGCGTTTTTAATTTTGTACAATAATCCATTTATAAGAATGTGGGGATTACGTTTATCATTAAAATCTGTTGATGGTTTTGTTTTTAATAATTCTATTATTGGTTTTAATTTGGAGTCAGCTTCTTGTTCTTTTCTTACATCGTCAAGAATGTTTGTATTTTGCCATAAGTTAACAGCTGTTTCGATTGTTGACGCTTCGAGTTGATTAATATCATCATTTGGTAATGGATTGCGTGATAACGAATCGGCGTTAGCGTTTAATTTTCCCGGACGATATTTGATTTCTTCAATTTGATAAGCAGATAATTTCATCGCCCACCGGGCCAATCGACCTGTTACATCTTTTGCCGTACGCATCCATTCTAATGCTTTACAATCTGATCTAATATAAATTTTATTACCTTCGAGGTATGGACGAAAATATTTTGTTGCCCATACAATGGCTAACGCTTCACGCTCTGTCGCTCCATATTTTCTTTCGGCAGTTGATAATGTTCGACTTGCGTAAGCTATTACATATTTTTCCCCATCATATTCTTGTGTTAATATGGCCCCTAGGCCATATTCACAAGCGTCGAGCTCCAATATGAACGACTGTTCGAAATTTGGTGTGTTCATAATTGGTGCATTTGTTAATCTTTGTTTTAATGTTTCAAAAGCGTCGGTGCATTCTTTTGACCATTTTAAATGATGATTGCCTTTTTGACAGTTTCGCAACTGTTGTAATAATGGTTCGGCTATTTTCGAGTAATCTTTGATGAATCGACGGTAATAACCGGTTAAACCAAGAAATGATTGAACATCTTTGATCTTTTTCGGTTGAGGAAAGTTTGTCACTGATTTAATTAAATCTGGATCTGGTTTAATGCCATTCTGAGTGATAATGTGTCCCAAGTAACGCATTTCTCGACGGCAGAATTGACATTTTGATGTTTTCAAAGTCAGATTTGCTGATTGAAGAGCTTGGAATACTTTTTCTAAATCTTTCACATGTTGTTCGAATGTTGGTGAGAAAATTACCACATCGTCAATGTAAACGAGACAGCATTGCCACTTGAGACCGGCTAACACTACGTCCATTAATCGTTGGAATGTTGCTGGAGCATTAGTTAATCCGAATGGCATAACATTAAATTCAAATAAACCTTTATGTGTTACAAAGGCGGTCTTCTTTCTTGAATCTTGATCCATTTCCACTTGCCAGTATCCGGAGCGTAAATCGAGTGTTGATACAAATTTCGCTTGTCGTAATGAATCTAATGTATCATCTATTCTTGGAAGTGGATATGCATCACGAATTGTTACAGCATTTAATTTTCGATAATCAATACAGAAACGTAAGTTTCCATCTTTCTTTGGAACTAATATAACGGGTGATGCCCATGGACTTGTTGATGGTGAAATAATCCCTTGATCTAACATTTCTTTTATGTTCTGGTCGATTATTTGCTTTCTTGTTGGTGCATAACGAAATGGTGGTGAATTAAACGGCTGTGCCCCTGGAACTAAATTGATTTGATGTTGGGTTTTTTTTGTTCTTCCTGGTTGTTCGTTAAACACATCCGGAAATTGCTGAATAAGTTGTTTTATTTGTTCTTTTTGTTGTTCGTCTAAATCAGTGTTGATTAAACTTACATCACTGTCTGTTTTTGACGTCGTTTGTTTTGTTGCTGATGATATTGTTCCATGTTGCATCATATTTAATTGAATTTGATTAAGACGAGTCATTGTCGCCAGCGGCTGATTTTTATAGATCATAATCGTTCTTTCCGTTAGATTAGCCACCTGCAGTGTCATGTGTTCACATGGTGTAATAATGCCGTTGGCTACACGTGGAGTTTCTTTTATTGATGATACTTCATATTCATCTCTGTCATCTTCTTCTATAATTGAGAATGGTTTATTTGGTTTAACTTCAATGTTAAATGCATGAAATGGTGAAATCTTGACACGCTCATTGGCAATCAGCACATACTCATCCTCGTTCTTAATTGTTTCTTTTCTTTCCTGTTGCAGCTGTGTATTTTTTTTCTTCGCTTTGAAGTATGCATATTGTTGTCCACCATCTATTTGAAGATTGTGTTCACGTATTAAATCATTACCAATAATACACGAACGCCATAATTTTGGGACCACGTAGACTTTATGTACACGAGTTGAGTTGGAGATGGTTATTGGGAGTGATAATGCATATTTAACATCGAGTTGTGATCTATCCGCCAATTGAAGACATAAATTGGATGGAGGGGGATATGCTCCTTGACGATAATACCGTGGCAATCGTCGAAAGAGTTGAAGATTAATTAATGTGAGCGATGCTCCAGAATCGATAAGTAGTTGTGTTCGTCTTCCTGCAATCATACCTTGTAATATTAATGGAGTATTATTATAAATGTTCATAGTATGAATTTCGGCGGATAGTTGAACGGGATATTTTACATTGGAGCGCCATGGGCCCGTCCACCCTGTGCTCCATTGTCGTTTTTTGAGTAATGCCACGAATTCTGGTGTTGATAGGTGTTGTATTGATATGGACAGTTTCTTCTAAAATGCCCTTTTCGTCCGCACATGTAACATTTTGCTTCGTTTGATGGGTATCCGCTCTGTTGGTTAATCATTGCATGTGTTGATTGATGTGATTGTCGAGTTGTCACATAATCATTCGTATTCTTGTTCGATGTTAAATTTCTTCTATTGTTGAATTTTGTTTGTCGGTTCATTTGATGTGTCGACATTGTTTGCACCTCGTGATGATTTTCGTTATTGTACATTGACGTTGTTGGTGCATCATTGTGTAATACGTCATCGTAATCAGTTCTTTGGCGTTGTTTATTTCGTTGGTAGAGTATTTCTTCAATTTTTTGAGCTTCTAAAATAATCTCGTCTAGTGATTCACATCGAGATATACCGATCATTGTTAATAAATTGTTTCTCATCTTGCACAGCAGGTGTCGAATGAGATCACTTTCTGTTTCATTCGGCTTTTGTTCTTGCCAGAGGGCCCGAAGTCGAACAATAAATTCATTGATTGTTTCATTTTCTTCTTGTTTACAGCTCTTCCATTGCTGCTCTTGATGTGCTCGTCGAATTGGTGAATTGAATTGGTTGAGAAAGATTACATTGAATTCTGTCCAAGTTTGTGGACGTCGATTTGAAATACCTAATTGGCAGTACCATTCGAGAGCTGTGTCTCTCAGGAATTGTGAGATGCCCTTAAGTAAATGTTGATCATTCCAATGGTTTATTGTCTCTGCATATTCTTTGACTCGCATAAGAAATTGACGAGGATTCTCCATGATACTTCCACTAAACGTTGGTATTGACGATGATGGTGGGATAATAATTGTTGTTGTTTGATGCTGTCGATCAGGTTGGTCATTATTAAATGATTCGTCTATTGTCAATGAATTTCGTTGTGTATGAGGTGTCAAGGTGTTTTCTTCTATTAATTGGTTGAGATTACTTTTTTCTACTGTTTTCATTGTAATAGCTTCACAAATTTTTTGTATTTCCATTTTCATGTCTCGAAGGTTGCTTGTCAGCTGTTCCAGTTCTTGATTCTTTTGTTCTAACTTTGATATTGTCCCATTTTGCCATTCTTGTGTTTGTGATTGAATAGCTTCTATCTGGTTGGTCATTTTTTCCTGCAGGTTAAGGATTTCCTGCGGTAAACCCGTAGTATTTTTGCCTTGATCAATCAAATTGTCATGTATTTCTGCCAGCTTTGTTTCCAGACTATTCAATCGTGCACTATTGTTGCTGTTTACTTCAGATAACTTTTGAACTGCTTGTTCAACTGTTACTTTTTCAGATGCCATAATTGATATTATTATTATTATTATTTATTGTTTCACCACGTTTTCTTCGATCAAAAGATTTAGGTTCAATTTGACAGGGTCGCCATGTAACGATAAGATATGATATCGTGTATTCAACTGCCTTTATTTCAATCTATCCATTCCTTTTATATTTCTCTTTCCTTTCCACGCGAGTCAATCAACCGTGGCGGAATGAAGAGAAGCAGCGAGAGAAATAAAGAGACACAGAGAGAGAAAAGAAAGAGAGAGAGAACACACGGGAGAGACAAGATATACATACAGGGATAATTATGCACACAGTTGTTCACTAAGATAGAACAAGTGCCTATCTCGGCACACAGTTGTGTTTTTTTTTCTTTTCAAAAAACACGAAATTCGGTGTTATCAATTTTCGACTCTAAGAAGAAGATCAGTTTTTGCTACACGAGTTATTTCTTTTCATAATGTCGAAAACTGATCACATAGAATTTCGCGTGTTTTGAATAAACATACAATAAAAATAAACTTTATGGGTGTGGCTGTCGTATAAAATAGTCAACTACAAAATGTACACCATCACACCTACTACTATCAAAAAACAACCATCAAAGACCTATAGATTTCTTTATTAATTATACAAATTCAATTAAAATCGAGGCATACATAAAAGAGCTGATTAAGAACAAATTTCAACTTATAAACAATTAAAATCAATCTTAATAGATATAACAACAATTGTTCTGTGTCTCGATTAGATAAACATAAAATTTCATTTGAATTGTTACTGCTTTTATTTTTGTTCGCTTTATTAATAAATCTAAATTTTCTAGAAGAAAACCAATCAAATGAATTTTTAATAAGAACAAAAGTCTATAAAGAGTTTTTTTAAAAATTTTAATACAATATCATTAAACAATTAGTGAGCAAGATGCTTCAAAATTTTATTTATTTTGTTTTCTAATAATTATAATAATTTTCAGCTTAAAAAAGTCTTTTATTACTATCGAAAAAGAATATCTTATATCTTAAGTAAACGAACATATAAACTCTGTAAAACATGGCAAAATTTTCATCAGCATCGGCAGTAGAAAATTTTCATAATGATGAGATTACACTATTATCTGTAAAATGTTCTTCTATTATGAAATTTCATTATTTAATAAATGATCTATTTTTAATTTTTTATCTGAACAAACAACACAAAAAAAATTAATTTGGAAAAGTTTTTAAATTAACTAGTCTAATATTCATAAATTCTGTTTTTACAAAAGAATTTGATTTATTACAAACAATTATTAAGAATTTCGACTGAGATGAAACTATATGTAGGTTATCAATGGAAGGAGAAACATGAATAATGATCTATACAATAAGGCCGATACTCATCTAAAACTTTTCAACTTAATCTTTTTAAAAATAACGATGTACCTATAAAAAAAATCAACTGGAGAAATGAAATACAAAATTATTTTGAAATAATCTTGCTTTAAAATATCATATCATGTGAATCTTATCATTTCACCTGTCCTTTGAAACTATTATCAAACCGTTCCTAAATTCTGTTTTACATACTTTTATTCAAGTCGCGTTCGAATAGAAATAGCATATATCACTTTCATTTGACTTTTGCTTGATATTCATATTGTTTTTTATTGGATGATATACCATGTTTTATAGCGCATACACAAAAACATAGTCAGACAACGATACGATAAAAAGGCGTAGAATGTTTGTTTCTCTTCAGAGATAATGTTTTGTACTTTTTTTTAAGACTTATCTTATAACAGTGAAGTGATGGGTACATGCTTTCAAAAGTATATTTTAGCATATCAACCTTCTATTTTATTCACATCAAAAGATCACTTGTGTAAGTGTTTTTATTTAACAAGTATTTTTCTTTCATGAGACTAACTAACAATGAAATCACTGTTAACAACGAAAAAACATCAAATCATAATGGTGAAGATGAAATATATTTATCTGAACAGGCTAAATATGAATTTAATTTCTACAATGATATTTTGCATAGTTTTGAAACTTATCGTCAATATATACTTCATCATGAATCTATTACGGAACATGGTCGATATTTGGCTTTAGCAGAGATCAATAGATCACATATTAACTGTAAGAAAGTTCTAAACTATGTAGCTGAAAATAAATCAATTCTCAGTCAAAGTTTACCGACTAAAGGTCCTTTAGTAATATGTGGTCTACCAAGAACGGGTACAACATTACTTTACAATTTACTATCATGTGATAAAAATTGTCGAGCACCATTATTCACAGATATGTGTATTGATATTGTTCCACCTATTGCTCGATCTGATTCAATTCAACAACAAAAACGAATAAATACAATATTATCATCTATAGAATTAAATAAATATTTTACTAATTTTCGAAGTCGATTGACTGAAGTTCATCCAGCATATCCAATTGAAGAAGATTATCTTATTTTACGTCAAGCTACTTATTTATTCTTTTTCACATATATTAGCAATAATAATGAAATTGATTCAGACATTTGGTTGAATAATGAAATGGAAAAAGATTATGCCTATGATTATCATGAAATTTTCTTGCGCATGTTAAATTCAGTTGATATGCCATCATCGCATTGGTTATTAAAATCACCTATGCATTGTTTATATTTTGATACATTTCTACGTCATTATCCTAATGCATCTTTTGTTATAACTCATCGACATCTCGATGAAGTACTTCCTTCATTATGTAGTTTATCATGGGAATTAGCTCGATCAGCATTTGAGCAACATGATGTAGTTGATCCAGAACAAATAACGAAACGATGTTGGCAGTTAACCGATCGAATGATTGATTGTATTATGAAATTTTATGAAAGTCAAAAAGAAAATATGAATTCAAAACTAAATATTCTTTTTAATGTTACTTATAATGATTTAATGAGTAATCCTATTGATGTTGTTCATCGTATTTATGATCATTTTGGTCTTGATTGGTCAACAGAATTTGAAATAACAATGCAACAATGGCTTGTAGAAAATCCTCAAGGAAAACAAGGTCGTCATTCATATTCATTAAAAGATTTTAATTTAAAATTTGAAGAAATTGAAACACACTATGCTGATTACACAAAAACTTTTCTTGCTTAATGTTTTTGAATTTTAATTAAATTAATTATGAACCACTAAACAATCGAATATTTGATAATTTTTATATTTATTGATTCTTTTTTCTAAATAAATTTCTATTTATGTTAATCAAGATCAATAATTCTTCTTTGTGTTTTCTCTCAATTATTATTAACAACAGAAGAATTGATCAAATTTTGTTTGAATATATACAATCATGTCATTGGCCATAATCGAATATAATAAACGAATGATCGGATCAGAAACTCTTAAACTTAACAAATAACTTGTGTAATCGAATATTTGAGGAAAAAAAGAAGTACCGTATGTCATTCTCAAAGATACAGCTTCATAATAAATCAAAATTTTTTATATTGATGTTAAAATCAGCTGACATTTAACAAGTTAATTTATACATGAACACAATAGTGGAAAAATGTTGTTAGACTCTTTTGTTATAATTAATATGATAAGATACAAGAATATTCATCTCATGTATATTTATTAAATAACAACTATGTATTGAACAAATAAATATCATTGAATATTATTCGTTGTGGAGAAAGTATGATAGAAGAATATTTTTGTAATACAAAATTTGTTGCTACAATGGAACTCATCTGTTCTGTGTCCAGCCATAGATGTTTTATACAAGTTTATTTGTACGGCATTTTCATAAAATGTTACTTGAACACGGTCATTGATGAAATTCGTTTAATCTTAGAGATAAAAAGCTCCTTGCTAAGGTTTTTGTTCTTGTGTTGATAAATATCGTTGGCATTAACTACTTCTTTTGTGTAGAAAATTCATATAGAATTATTCAAAACTTATCTTTGCTTTCACTGTAAATGAACAGACAACTTTCTTTTTTCTTTTGATAGTAGTAGAAGAAGTTGCTAAAAAACAAAACGTTCGAAGTCCTAATACCAGAAGAAATGTAGATTTTCTAATATTTTGTTTTTCATCAACACATTCTATCTACAAACATCATTTAATTCAAATATAGAAGAATTAAATGCTTTGTTAAAATAGTACTATTTTATCTTAACTTATCTATAATGCAGTTTTGACAGGGACATTTTTCAAGTAGCATAAGTATTGTGCACTTTGAAAAATCTAAAAAATGCAGGAATATGAATAAAAAATACACAAACTTCAACCGACGTTTGTTCATATTTGTAAACATAACAAAAATAATCTTATACACATAAAAGTAAGTGAAACATAAAGATTTTCATAAGTTCAATTTTAAGTTGGGTGTGGGTATGGGTGTGTAGTATGGATGTTGATGAATAAAATAAACACACCCACACCCTCAGGTATGATACGTGATATGAATCTTTGTCGCAGAGAGAAGTCTTTTTATGTTCGGATCTCATTTTTCATTTATTAGAGGTAGTTGTTAGTATAAATTTTCATTTTTCTGATGCATAGTTATGTGCATGAGGAAATAGTTATGGTGAAAATTTTCTGAGAGACATGAATCATTTTTGATTATTGTATAACATTTATCTTACAGATTTTCTAATTATTCATATGCATTTGAGATCTGAAGGCTGAAGCTCAAAATTCTGTCCAGAACTAACATTTTTGACACTAATCGATTCGTTAGCCAATCCTCACGATTTTCTACATGTTGAATGAACGATAATACATTGGATTATAGTTAGGATAGTTCTAGCAATCGCTTTCGTTAAACTAGAAACGCATCTTGCCAATAAAAGATTTATTCAATGAAGATAGAATATGCGAATCTAATTTTCACAGGCAGATTTATATCGATAAATCGTGTCCTCATTGAAATTTAAGATTGTCAGTCGTTTATATTATTTATTTTGAACTCTTCCATCAGTTTGAACTAAAACAATACAAACGGACAGCAATTGACTACTTTCATATTGGAGAAGTGCATCTTTCGCACAAACATCGTTTGTGGGAGAATAGTCAATTTCGAACGAATTCGCATTGAATTCAATGATTAGTTTTTGTCGATATTCATGATTAATGTAGTTGAATTGCATTAAGATGAATAGTTTGATGATAGGGTTCCGATACAGTGATCATTTGGATTTTGTTTCTCGAAAGAATAATGATTATATCCAACATAAAATGTAGAAATATGTAAATATTGTAGTATAAATGCTTGTAAACAGAGGATTGACAGATATCGAATCATTTTGTTACATATTTCCAGTAAGATGTGGATGTGAGTCTGAATTTGTGAACGAACAAAATGGTGACTTTACTTACATTCACAATCTATCGAGTGTTTACAAATTTTGACGATTTCGAGCATATTTTACTATCGGGTCTGACTACTGTCGATACAACTCACTGCAGAGAATGAATAACTTGATATTAGATTACTTTTCATCTAATACGATGACATGCATGGATAGGCTTTCACTATGCTGTTTGTCGTTGCCAATTGCATCCATATTTTCTTTCTTCAAGATTAAGTAGACTATTTATTGAACTGATCCGCTGAATTAGAATGTCTGACCACCTTTTTCTTTCTACTGTTACTTATGCTGTTGTTGATCGACCATATCTGCATATCTTGGTTTATAATCAGTCTAAGTCTAATATTGAATGTATTTATATATTGGTCTAAACTATATACTTTGATGTCCATTCAAATGCTACAGTCAATGATTTTGTATCCCAATTTGACTAAGGCATGGCAACTTTGCATCAATACTATCGACATCTTGAATAATCGTATCACACATTCAACACGCTCACAATGAAAAATACTTATTGACCAATTGCAAGAGAGTAACAATGAATTATATTCTCCCTTAGGGATTCATAGATGCACTAACTTTGAAGATGCATCGATGACCGTCTTGAATGCACTGGCACTTATTCAATCGCATCAAGCCGCCGCACTTTTCTTGTTGAACAATGATATCAGACAGTTTTTGCCTATAGTGTCATAGGTGAACTGCGGACAAAGCACCTTGACTGAGATAATGATGAAATTAGCACACTAAATTGCAATCCAAATGCGATGAGTTACATTCCTAATATTTCAAACAATTCATCTTCATTCTTCGCAACGTTTGCAATTGAAGCACGTGCTTTTGTCATCATACTTCTTCGTCAACCAAATCATCAACCATTTGGAGTACTCTTCATTGCTTTTATTCAACCGGAACCATTGAACTTCGATGCTTGTGAGCGCCTACAGAATTTTGCACGGTACATTACTTTTCCATTGTACTGTATGCATAAGGAAGAACGTCTGCGAAGACTAGTGTTTATTGATGAATTGTCTGGTCTAATGAATTATCGGGCATTTCGATGGCATTTGAAAAAAGAAATCCAACATGCAAAACGTTATAAATATCCATTTTCACTATTGATGCTTGATCTGGACTTTTTTAAACACATTAACGACCGCTATTTGGGCATGAGACTGGCAACTGCGTTCTCGCTCAGATGGCTAGCCTAATGCGTAGTAATATGGGGTGCGTGAGCTTTCGTCTTACCTCTTCCGAACATCCGGATATGTGACCGGATGTTCGGAATTAACTTTTTTTCATGTCCGGAGTTCGTAAAGAGTCGTGTCCAGGAGATCGTAATAGAATACAGGGAGATCGGAATGATTTTACATGATGTTCGGAATACAGTTTTTCTTGTATATCTGATATAACACCGAGAGATCGTGATGAACAATGTCAGATGTTCGGAATAATGCATTTTATAAAAAAAAACAACCGGATGATCGGAATAACATTGACAGGAACATCATAAAAAAATCGGTTAAAGGTGCAAATTGTTGTGCAAAAAATAAACGTAGGAAAAAATAAATATTGAAAATTTTGCTCGGTGCATTTCATTTTCTCTTATGATATTCGGTTCTATATTTTCTAAACATTAAATTTAAAAATCCAAATAAAAGTATTTGTTTCTTTTTTTGGTTCTTTATCTAGGTCTTGATACATTTGTTCTTTTTTTTTTTGTTTATTATATTACTTTATTCTATGTCTGTCTACTTCTCCAGTTGTAATTTATACTTTTTCTCAGTATAAAATAACATATTGTACTGACAGTATTAAATAAGAAAAAGTCAACTGTACTTTTGTATTTTGTTAAAAGTGTTTGTTGTACTTATTTTTTTGCTGTTAGAGGAAGAAAACATGATGATATTTATTCGTACTAGACTTATGAATAAAATTTCTTTTTTTTCTTTACAAAAACTTGATATTCATAAGCGAAAACATTTAAGAAATTAGTGAGACTATCTAATACGAGAATTACAATGGTAAAAAGAACAACAATCTTGACTGCTTGAGTTCATCAAGACGTTCTTTATCTACCATCTTAGACTGTAAGATAAAAGTGTCACTTCACATTCTCTCAAAAGTAACTCTCAACATGATTACGAACATCCGGCCATTTTCATTCCGAACACCCTGTAGGTTTTATTACGACCTTCATGCATTTGTCATTACGAACTTCTGCACATTTTCATTCCGATCTCCAAGCAAAATTTCGCTGTTTTTTCACAAAAAAACGTCATTACGAACTCCTGACAACATGTCGTTCCGAACATCCTGTTTTTTGTTATATTTTATCGACTTTTTCACTACTAATTTCATTCCGAACACCCTGTCTTTTTTCTTATGCCCGAAGATCGTAACGGACTGCTTCACCTGGAGTTCGTAATAAAAAGGTGAGACGAAAGCTAATTTTCCCAATTTTTTTTCCTGATCTCTGAAAGCAACTAATCTTTTTCATGAATTCAATTAAACTGCTGAATTTACCACGAAATATATCGCCAGTTGCTTGGTTTATGACAGACTTTGATTATGCAATAGATCACTAAAATTAATGAAGAATACATTTATTCTCAAATCAAATTCAGAGAATCATCAATAATTTTAGTTGAATAGTCACTAATTCATAAATTTCTTATATAATTGAAACAAAAATAGTGTTGCATATCAAAAATCCGATTAATACTTATTGTAAAAATATTCATAGAAATTACATGTCTAAATAAGATATTTTCAACAAAATTTCATCGACCAGTGAATATCTAATCTATACAAGTTACGTTTCCTATTCATTGAAACATTTTTAAACAATAAAAAGTATATGTTTACAGATACGTTTCTTAAATTCTACTCTTTCACATAAGAATTGATTTATTAAAATAGACAGAAAATGAAATATAGTTGAAATTCGTAGCAATCCATTATTCAATATAAGCACTGGCATTTTTTAAATATCTTCTCAAATAGAGAATAGAAAAAAAATAGAGATATGTTGGACGAATCAAGAGACTTTTTCCATTTTTGCCTTTTTACCTCTATATTTTGATTATTTTAGAAGATAAGAAAAAATTCTCTTTACAAACAATATGGAACAAAAAATATTTTTCTTGAACTTTCTGTTTTTGATAAGAGAGTTTACACTAGTTGTTTGAAGAGTCCTAAATCGTTATGGATCGGCTTCTGTGTGGGATAAATATATAATTTTAATGAATTTTAACTTTGACAGTAAATCTATGCGATCTTCAGATGTATTTTATTTCGTAATGAACGAACGATGAACTCTTGCTTAGAAACAAATCAAAAACTTATGATTTTTGTTGGATACGAGGATTTTCGATATCTGAATTCAAATAGTGATTCTTTCTAAGATTAACATTGGCATTCTTATAAAAGCCTATGCATGACGAGAGTAGGTTGAATAAAAAAGATTAATCGATTTTTCGTTAAATTGAATTCTAAGATCTTTCAATGGAACACACGATTTCGTGAAGAAAAATGGAAGTGTCAAGCTTGAAATTTGAGTTCAACTGGATTTTCAAATTTCAAGTTTGACATCGTATATTTGCAACTAGATATTTTTTTACTTTAAAACTAGGTTTTCATTGATATATATATATGTCGTATCGAAGTTACATCGGCCGTCGAAGTTGCAACTTCGTCAACAATTTTGTCGAAGTTGCAACTTCGACAGAAAATATTGACGAAGTTACAACTTCGACAAATGAAATTGACGAAGTTGCAACTTCGTCAATATGTTTTTGTC
>CAJNSZ010001088.1:0-24873 GCA_905329745.1 Rotaria sp. Silwood2 | reverse complement strand
TGAAGACAGAGAATTCTAAGAAAAAAGCTGAGTATTCGATTATCTTTCATAGAAATATAGAAAATTGGTTTGGAACCCTATAGAGATCGATGCACAAAGCAGAATTCTCGAATAGTGCTTCAAGAAAATTCTGCTAACCTTCTTATAATTTACAATTCAGACATTTTATCAATCTTATATTAAACTTTGACTAAAGCTCATTGAGAACTTTCAAGCTAAAGTTTTATTCGTAACTTGATTTGATACATTTTTGTAAAATTTCGAATATTAATTAATAAATTATGATAAAATTATTTTTAAGAACAAAAGAAAATAAATATTAATTGTTCAACTCTAAAATTAAAAAAGAATTAATTTAGTAATACACATAAAATGATTATCTCGATGTTGCTCATCAAATGCTGTTCATCTGGAAACGGCTTGATTTGAATAATGCACCGTATTTCCACTTATTGAAGCAAGAGGGCGAACAATACTAGGGACTACCTGAACAACAAAAATGGTACAAACATATCAAGAAAATTTAATGAAAATTTAATGAAAATTTATTTTTCTAGATCTAAAACATATGATATACTGATATTTTTTCTTTTTTTTTCTGTTGTGATAGATATTCTTATGCAAAATGAAGATTCTAATGAAAAATCATCATCGGAGGAGGAAATTGGAAGACAATATAATTGCCAACTACATTGTATGGGTCTTGATAAGTATTTCGTAGATTTTTCATCAATTACTCCGCACATTCGTTTTTTACGTTTTTTGACTAGAAGTAATATTTTAATAAAACAACCAATCGTCCCAAAAACGCACGACGCTATTCCAATATCCAGTATTGCAAAACCTGCTGCTGCAGACTTAATTATTATTAGTGGACCTTCAATGCACAATAATATTGAAACTGCTATGAAAAACCACATAACACAAAAATGAATTTTACAACGAGTTCTGAACGAATAAGAAGCATCATTGATTTTGGCAAGTGATGCTAGAAATTCAGCTTCACTAATTCTTCCATATAGTTCAGTAGGATATGTTTTATCAAATTTTGATCGCATAAACCCATCTAAAACACCAAAAGTAAAGTATAAATGAAACTCAAAAATGACGACCAACTGTTAAACATTGGTATGTAAATTGAATTTTCATCGAAATCAAAGTAACTCATCTTCTTTTGTTCGAATAAAAAATCTAAATCAGAACAACTGTTTTAATAATATACAATTACATTTTTACTTTATTTAAACCATGTCATTCTACATGTCACAATAAATGATTAGAACCTTGTTGTGAATTCCAAAACAACATTTAGTTAATAGTAGTCCTTCTACTCGATTCCTTGTTACATATGAATATATAAATGTTTTTCATCGTTCTTGAAAAAGTATTAGATTTCAGTAGAATTGCGTATGTCGACTAATGCGAGTCCGCTCAAATCATCTGTACCAGATATCTTAGCTGTTTTTGCCTAGTTTTTGAGTTGTATTATTTATTAAAGAATCTTCTCTTAAGATCCCAGGTCGAAGTGGGTACGCCGGATCCTGTCGGACGGGTTTTTAATGCGTTGCCATACGGCTAATCGGATTCGGTCGGTTACTTTTTGCCGAATTCCGATGCTATCCACTATTTTCCTTGGATATTCGCTGATCGGATTCATCGAGTTCCGACCAAATTCATACATTCGGAACTGGTCAGATCCGATATCAGGATCTGCTCGCTTCCAATGTGATTCAATGTAATCTGATGTCAAGAAATGGTCGGAATTTGTGGTTTCACACGATACCGGATTCCATGATAAAACCGTTCAATCACTGGTATCGGAACTTGTCGGATTATATAAGAATACAGGAGTTCCATTGTTCGGGTTTTTTCGTGTCGGATAGCATAGATCCAACAGGAATCTGCTACTGGTGCATATCGGAAATAATCAGAAAACTGTGTACACGATTCAGCGAAATGGCTAGCGTTCTGTAAAGAAATAATATCCGATAGTTGGATTGGGAACTCAGTCTGCTACGTTTTATTGAGCAAAACCGAATTGAATGAATGACATGGTAATAAATGTATCAACGATGATAGCAATTATCAAATGGAATTGACTACAAATAGCTGCCGTATATAGAGATAATAATTGCTTCAATATTAAACAATCTATGTGAGGCAAAAATGGTGGTGTTTAAAATTAATTAAACTTTTGTGCAATGATGANTTTGAATAGAATAAAATGGCCTTGATAAAAAAAACATTACCCACACCCCTCCATAATTAACATGTCCGTTTTATACTTTGTACGGCTTGTTTGTCGATGAGATATCTGATGTTTCTGTCAAAAGAACATTTTATTTCGAGCAAAAATACGTTGATTGAGATATTAAATATGATTTAAATGATAATGAATGTTGATATGATGTAGATTACATGATTGAAGAAATTCTTTTAAATGTTCATTATTTTTATAATGATTTAATAAACGATTTATTCTTAAATACACTGCACAATATGTTGAATAAATTTTAAAATCACTAGAAAAACTAATAAATGTTTCAGCGATTCATATGAGAATATTCTAAAAAAAATAAAATGATTTTAAAATATAAAAACAACATATAATCAAATATACTTCAGTTAATAAATTGAATTCAAAATTTTCGAGAAATATAATTTGTAATTGATAAATTGATTTAATACTATTATAAAATGATTCAATTGCAACTGATGGTAAAATTGTGGAATTATTAGGTAATGGTTCAATGTATTGTTTTAGGAAATTTTGTATATGCTAAGTAAAAATGAAAAACGATCGTTCATAATCATTGAATAAGCTCTTTTTATCATTTTTATTTGGTTCGATGTGTCGATATTTATATCATTACTAAACGCTAATATTCATAGTCACGATTGAAGATATGAAATAGCTTACTGAGAGTAATGGTAAGTCTACTTCTCTCAGTTTGTTATAGTATGTCTGTCGCAATCGAAAAGAAGAAGAGATATAACTCTACAAGTTTTTTTTGATAAAGATTTTTATCAATTCAGCACTTGAACATAAGATTTTTCAGTCTCAATTAATTCAACAATAACTTTTTTTATTCGTTGATTAATTGGAACACTTGTCATTTTTCATATGGAACAAATAAAAAAAGAAAGAAGGAAACAATGACACTCTTTTCATTCATTCGTACGTCGTCTATTTACAGTATTGAAAACAGCATCTGTGTTTCCATTGACGACATCGGTCAAATAGATAACATGAACATAAGGATATAAATATTCATATTTATGAGCGAAAAGAAACAGATAAAGGAAGATAAATATGGAATATTCGTCGTTTGAATTAAACGATTTATCTGATGAGATTCTTCTGATTATTATGAAAAAATTACACAATGTTGAAGTCCTCAACTCTTTCGCAGGTGTTAATAAACGATTTAATAGAATTGCATATGATCGAACTTTTACAAGTCATTTATCATTGATGAAACGTTCATCGCATAATTGCATGTGCGACCCCTTGTCTGATCCGATTCTTGATCGATTTTGTTCAAAAATTTTACCTGAAATTCATCATCAAATCAATTGGCTTGATCTTGAATCAACATCCATGAACCGTATTCTTCGTGCTACGAATTATCCGAATTTATATGGAGTTGGTTTATATGGTATTGACATAGATGGAGTTGTATCTCTCTTTATTGGTAAGGTATTTTCTTCGA
The DNA here is from genome assembly GCA_905329745.1 of Rotaria sp. Silwood2. Classification (NCBI taxonomy): domain Eukaryota; kingdom Metazoa; phylum Rotifera; class Eurotatoria; order Philodinida; family Philodinidae; genus Rotaria; species Rotaria sp. Silwood2. Next base: position 21,160 of record CAJNSZ010001088.1, on the reverse strand, counting down.
TTCTTTTAAGAATTAATTCATAAAACAGATAAATAAAAGGCAAAATGATTATATTTTGAATATATAATTTGTACAGTTCGAATTAGATGCTTACACATTTTATCATTATAAAATAATTTTGTATTACCCATATTTACCGATGATTGTGTATTACAAGAAATCCATTGATAACAAAAAACAATAGAATTATTCATTTAAATGAAAAAGAATATTTTATATAATATTCAATTGAGATTTGGAATACTGGTCAACGTAGAAAGTGTACAATAAAATGTTAATGATTGAGATGAAATATAACATTGATGATATTATATGATTTATTAGAGAATTTAAACGAAGGTGATATATGTACATTATAGTGTTATCAGCAAGGAAAAAAAGATTGGATACTTGAATTTAATGAATAAAATCAAATTTAATAAATATTTTTGTCATTAACTTTTAATCTTTTCATTTAGACGAAGCTCCTTTATCTCATATTTTCAACAGTCAAATTTCATCACTTGTTATCGCTTTTATTAGAAAAAGCGGGCGATCTTCAACAATAAATTTGCATACACTTGTATTTACACAAATCTTTACTATATTTACCAATTTACGGCATTTACATTTCGATCGATATTCAATGGGGTTTGAACGATTATCTTTTGATGTGTCACCTCCAACGGTTAGCTCTTCAACTCTATTAGAATTACATGTCTGTGTACGAAGTTTCAGCGATTGTCTCTATTTGCTTGATGGACGTTTCAATCAACTTCGTTCACTTCATGTTAATATTTATTTCATTTTCCCTTCTAATGTAACAATTCATAATAAGGTAGATTATTCTCGTTAATATTTCATTGAAATGAAATGATATTTGTTCTCGTTTCTAGGATAAACTACCGAATTTACGGTTTTTTTCTTTGCACTGTGATATGGATACACGTGCTTATGATAAATTGATTGTACCACTTCTTCATCGAATGTTAAATTTAGAAAAACTTGATTTACTTCTTATACTTAATTGTGATAAAGAATTGGTTAACGGTAATGAATTGAAGAAGAATATTATTAATCATATGCCACGATTAAACAATTTTACATTTAATATTTACTCATACCATTATCTTCCTATTCAAATTGATTTATCATCAAATGAAGATACCCAGCATACATTTGAATATTTTTACAATAATAAAATTAATTCTTGTGTTGATTATTTCAAAGAAAAGCAATATAGCCAATGTCTTATTTATTCATATCCATATAAATTCATGTTTTATAAATACCTATCAAATAATTTTACAGGTGGTTTTTTTAAATATGTTACTGAAGTATCGTTATATGATGAACGTCCTTTTGAACACGAATTTTTTCTTCGGATTGCTCATTCATTTCCAATTGTGAGAGATTTAACTCTAATTAATCGAAAACCACAACTCGATAAACAATATATAAAATCAAAAAATAATAATCAAAATTTATCAATTATTGAATGGTCTCATCTCACGAGACTTCTCTTTGTGAAGCTCATGATGATTATGTCGAACAATTTCTGGTTGATACGAAAACGTGTTTGCCAAATATTTTTTATCTTTCAGTTGATTATCAATCACTGGAAAGAGTGACACATAATTTTAGAAGAAATGCAACACGAGTCAATTGTGCAAAACTGCGTTTTTTAAGTGTATATCGTAGATTTGAAATTTCTGAACATGTCAAAGACTATTTTCCTCATGCAAATGTATTCTGACTATTATAAATGATTATTTAAATAAAACATGTGTAAATCAAATTGAAAATCAGAGATTTTACTACAGGAATCTTCGTAATATCTCATCATCATTATTCTTGTTATCATAAAGTATCAAACAAAGTCTAATTGAAGATATGACTTGAACTGGAGGTGATATAGATGTGCTTACTGTTGTGAGTGAACATTTTTTTTATACTTTTATGTTCACATGAATGGCAAAATCACTGTTTCGAGGGTGTGGATGTGTTCGAAGTGTCAATAGATGTCTGCCTTCTCTCCACTAACACTCACACCCACACCCTCGTTTTTTTTTGAAAATGTTGCCCGTGTGCGAGTAAGGTTTTCATAAAAGAAGTATATTATTTTTAAAACATGCTATTAGTATGAATGTTGGTATTGGTTAAGACCTATTCGTTGTTTTTCTAATCATTATGAGAAGGTAAACGCATGACACAAAATATGATTCTGCTAGGAAATAAAAATTCTTATTGACTACTATTGAAGACAGAATTCTGAGAAAAAAGCTGAGTATCCCATTCTCTTACATAGAAATATACAAAATTGGTTTGGAACCCTATAGAGATCGATGCACAAAGCAGAATTCTCGAGTAGTGCTTGAAGAAAATTCTGCTAACCTTCTTATAATTTACAATTCATACAATTTAGACATTCTATCAATCTTGTATTCAACCTTGACTTAAGCTCATTCAGAACTTTCAAGCTTTAGTTTTATTCGTAACTTGATTTGGTACGTTTAATAAAATTTCGAATATTAGTTAATAAATTATGATAAAATTATTTTTAAGAAAAGAAAATAAATATTAATTGTTCAACTCTAAAATTAAAAAAGAATTAATTGAGTAATACACATCAAATGATTATCTCGATGTTGTTCATCAAATGCTGTTCATCCGGAAACAGCTTGATTTGAATAATGCACCGTATTTCCACTTGTTGAAGCAAGAGGGCGAACAATACTAAGGACTACCTGAAAAAATAAAATGATACAAACATATCAAGAAAATTTAATGAAAATTTATTTTTCTAGATCTAAAACATATAATATCCTGATATTTTTTCTTTTCTTTGTTGTGATAGATATGCTTATGCGAAATGAAGATTCTAATGAAAAATCATCATCGGAGGAGGAAATTGGAGGGCAATATAATTGCCAACTACATTGTATGGGTCTTGATAAGTATTTCGTAGATTTTTCATCAGCTACTTCGCGCATTCGTTTTTTATGTTCTTTGACTAGAAGTAATATTTTAATAAAACAACCAATCATCCCAAAAACGCACGACGCTATTCCAATACCCAGTATTGCAAAACCTGCTGCTGCAGACTTAATTATTATTACTGGACCTCCAATGCACAATAATATTGAAACTGCTATGAAAAACCACATAACACAAAAATGAATTTTACAACGAGTTCTGAACGAATAATAAGCATCATTGATTTTGGTAAGTGACGCTAGAAATTCAGCTTCACTAATTCTTCCATACAGTTCAGTAGGATATGTTTTATCAAATTTTGATCGCATAAACCCATCTAAAACACCAAAAGTAAAGTATAAATGAAACTCAAAAATGACGACCAACTGTGAATCATTGATATGTAAATTGAATTTTCATCGAAATCAAAGTAACTCATCTTCTTTTGTTCGAATAAAAAATCTAAATCAGAACAACTGCTTTATGTTGTGAACTCCAAAACAACATTTAGTTAATAGTAGTCCTTCTACTCGATTCCTTGTTATATATGAGTATAAAAATTTTGTTGTTCGTTCTTGAAAAAGTATTAGATTTCAGTAGAATTGCGTATGTCGATTAATGCGAGTCCGCTTAAATCATATGTACCAGATATCTTAGCTGTTTTTGCCTAGTTTTTGAGTTGCATTATTTATTAAGGAATCTTCTCTTAAGATGCTCAATAAAGCGTGCAAGTAGCAGACAATGAATACAATATTTCATCTATTTGCTGCTATTTTTTTTTATCTTGTCATTCTCTCACTTAAGTTGCATTTTATTTTGTACTTTATGATGTATGACTTATCTAGATATAAGCGTACTTTGATTCTGTCATGACGCTATTCGTAGATCAACATGCATATTCTTCCTAAAGAAGTAATTTCGTTTTTTGTAGCCGGAAAAATTAAAATTTTCTTGTTTATCTTCACCAAGGCGATAGTATATGACATAAGAGCAAAAATCAAATAAAAGAACAAAAAAGTATCCAATCCAACATCAATATTTTGTCATGTATTAGTGAATGATAAAAAGAAAGTTTGGGAAAAAAATGACGTTATTATCATCGCATGTTGTCATTCATCATTTATTACTGTGATGAAGACAATGAAACGGAAGCACGTTGATTGTGTGTGTAGTAGAGGTAACCTGTGCAAATACTCTCCAATGTACATAAATGACTTGTCATATTATTGTATACCGTTTTAAGAATAAAATAAGCAAAAAAAGAAATATTTTCAATTCGAAAGCTGAGGAGTAGTGGGTTCGATTGCACTATATAAGAAAAGAAAAATTATAAAATTTTCTGGCTATTCATATAAGTATTGGTTTGATATACGAGAATCAGTCAAAATCCATGACGTATCAACTCATCGAAAAAATGAACGAAAACTCCGATTTGTAAGAGTTGTATCGTTGGAAAAAGTGCAAACACTGAGTTGTACTCTAAAATTTCAGCGAGGAGTATAATATGGTTTCGAACAAAAGTTTAAAAAATACTAATCTCTGCAAGGATAATTTTTTTTTTGTTTTCTTAGTCCCAATGATATAAAGGAGCATCTATAAGTGAACGAAAAGAAAACTTGCTCATACAGATAATGACAAGATACAAAAGTTTGAAGTGTTCTTTAATAATGGCAAACAGAAAAAATAGAAAAGCAAACAGCTTGATAACATACAGTTGAATTATGCAGAAGCAATTCTTTTTTTTTGTGTCAAATAAAATCGTTCAAAATTTTTCATTTTGATCTAATGTAATAAAACAAAATACATGATTAGAGAGACTGATCAAATTGAACAACGTAAATAGCTTTTGTTCAAATATTTCCAAGCATTATATTTCTCTTTGTCATAATCACTTTTCTTGATCATGTTAAACCACAAGCACATGTCAATAATATAGATATACAGAACAAGAATATGAAATATAATCATCATGTGCTTATACTTTGAAATGAATTCAAGTGCATCCACAAGAGAAAATTTTTGCAGATATACAAAAGAAACAGATTATATCAGCGAAATTATCAAAATGAGGTAAAGCATTAATTGGAGTTAAATATTTCAATTACATTTATTTTTATTTTCGAAACATAGCTTAGTAGTAGTTTTGTTCAGTTCAACGTTTATCCAACACGTTACATGCTTTCTGAAATTTATTACAACAAGTTCACGAGTATTTTCGTATCTTCTATGGTTTTTTCTACTATAAAAGCTTTGCGATATTCGCTGGAACATGTAAAGGTTTCTTAATAAAGTCATTTTAACGATATATTCTTGTTAAAAGGACATTACTAAGAAATTTTGAACTAGTTAAGACACGTTTCCGCAACTTGAATCTGTTAAAATCCACAATTTTTATTTAAGGCTTATGCGCTTTTTTCGGTCTTACTATTGATTTTACGCGTTAAATCGTGTTCATAGCACTTGCAACGTTTTTACCTTTGTGATTCTAGAAATAAACATAGTTTGGCCTACGCAAGAATTTCTTTCTATTTTTGGCTGCCGCTGACGCACATATGCATCAGGAATCTCATCTGTAAATGAACAGAAGTAATCATTCATTATGTATGCCTTTTAGAAGCATTTACCAAAAAACAAATGTTAGGCATCATGCACTTTTCAAATCATCATTTTCTGGAAGCACACTATACAACCGTTTTATAAAATAATTAATAAATTTTCTGAAAAATTATTTTTCCTTCTCTTATGCCGGGTGCCAAAGAGTTAAACTACTTTTCCAATAAAAAAAATTCTCATATTCTGTATATTGATATATGGTAAGTTCTATTTGAATAACATTTGATTATTTGTAAGAAAAACGGATTTGATAATACTCATATTTGTCTAAAAGATGATTCGATCTCAGTTACAAACATTTGAAGATATATACTCATATCCTTCAAGGGTCCTCTAGAGGACCACAGGCAAAAAATTTTTCAAAAAAGTGTTTTTGACGCCCGATCAAAAACAAAATAGTGTACTATGTTCAGAATTTAATGAGGATTATAACCATAGAATTTTATTTCAAAAATATTGATGAATGAAAAATGACCTTACCGCTACTCTTCCTTTGAAATTGGTTTGCTTGTTTCTCACTTATTTCTTTTGTGTGACTAGCTTGCTAATTTATTCCTTCATGTTAGTGTATACATACTGAAAATGGCTGTAGTATCCTTATTTTCGAATAATGAATATTCAGATTAGATTTTCATCAAATGATAAGAACTGTTAGAAAAACGTCGGAAATGCGTGATTAACAACAGAAAAAAATTTATCGAAATTTTCTGATTATCATTAACAGATCCACAGTCGAGTGAAAGATATTCGTTTCATATATCTCTGCTAATTAAATACCGTGCTGGTAGATGATTCTTTAAGCATTCGACAAGTTCATCATTAGTTGACGGTGAACTCCAATCATCATGTTGATCATCTTTACATTGACATATTAATGATCTAAGATTAAATATTTTATTAATGAAATCAATAATATTTCTTCGATTTTCAATACCAACTGAAAGAATTCCACATTGACGTCCAAGAGATGAGTTAATTAATATAGCACATTCTTCATTATTGAAATATCGAATATGTGATTAAGATTTAGTTATAGAATCCAATCGACGAATTCATCTACTTGTCATTTTGAATAATGTCATTGGAAAATCTTTAAAATCGGATATCTTCAATGAATAGAGATGAATTTCTCGACTGAAAAAATATTGTAATTGACTATAAGTAGAGTTGGTATATAACAACATTGCACTCAGAGATGTTAATTGATTTAATGACGAAATGCATGACCAAAAATCTGTCTAACATGGAATACTAACTTTAAGATAGCGTACATTTAGAAAACGAGCAGAGAAAAGAATCAAATCTTTTGATAAATGATGTTCTGGATTCTCATGCAAAAGAGTTTATACATGATCATATAACCAATAATCTGCATCATTTGAACAAGACGATTTAGAAAATATTGTATCGAAATAAAAGTATTTATCAAAAGTATAGAGTAAAGTATAGAGAATGCCATCATTACATATATTGAATGGATTCCAATCACATCAAACAAACCATCGATGTTTTTTTCCATTCAAAAAGATGTTTGAAATGAATCGAATAGTTCATCAACTTGCTTTTCTATGTTCTTATTACGAGAAAACTTTAAATTCATTTTTAATCGAAATGTTTTGATATTATATAAATAATCTTGCAGAACTTTTTTTCCATTCATGTCCATGACAAAAAATATCAACTGTTTCTAATGTTAAATGACACAAGTTAGGCGTATTTTGAAAAAGAATAATCATTGTATCTATGAAACCATGAAATAAGAGCTTCAATAAAATTAGTGATGGAATAACAGTTTGCGATTGTTGAGTTAGAAAATTCTGTATTTTATTTAAATATAATCGTTGTAGATATGGTGTTTACTTGAATAAATGAAATAGATCTTCAATAGTACAAGCGATCTTTTCCAAAGACAATTTTTTGATTGATGATGAGATCATTAAGATTTTAGTTAGTCGCATTTTTCTCATAGAAATCTGATCTAATAAACAATGGATAAGATTTCGTAGACTACATATATTATTAATCATACAATGAATATCAGTTTCTCTATAGTCATAATAACATTTGATCATATTGAAATGCTTGAAATTTGAAAGATGACTACATTATTGAAGTATACATTGATTCAATGTATCGAAAGATTGAATGTAATATAGTGAAAGTGATTGTAAATGAATGAATTGATTAAGAGTAAAACCATGAGAAAGAAAAATATTCGGTATATTTGGTGTTTCATCATCATTATCTGAGAAATGAAGTGATATCATTTGATCAAAAATTAATGGAAGATATTGTTGACAAATGATGTCAAAATTATATTTTGTTATAGATCGAAAATGAATGAATAGATTGTATTAAAATGAAAATTTCGCCCATGAAAACTATCAAGCAGATGAATAGATCAAGTAATATCTCGTTGACCAAACTTTCAAAGTACACTTTGTGTTTTGTACTTCCAGTACAATGAAAAAAGACCTTCGTTCATCGTTCTTTTGAAGAAAAGAAAAATTACTTCTCAATTTCTTTCATTCTTTTGATTATTTTGTAGCAATCTTTTTTTCTATTTCTACTATTATCGATTACTGCTTCCAGACAATGTACTTTGTTCTATCTTGTGCAATTATTTTTACTTTTTTTTAAACTCTAAATTAATGATTAACAAATATGTCTTGCACTAAAAAGGGTATGAGTGGGTAAATTCATGAAAAATTGAACCTTCTAATGATGAAATTTTCTCTTTAAATATCTCTTCAAGTTTATCTGTATTGTCTATACTGGTATGTGAGTGTTGGCATAAATCCAAGTGTACATAGTAGTGCTTTTTATTCAAAGGCATTGACACAGCCATACCAACCCGCATTCACATTGTCAAACAATGATCAAAGTTCTTTTGTTTGACTTTAAAACATCAAAACACGATCTTAAACAATTAAATGAAATTATTTGTGTATGAGTGATTATGTCAACTTTAAACTTCTTTTCGCTTTCTTAATATACTCTTTTATTAGAGGTATTTTTTAACAATCTATTTTGCTTAAATGAATTCAGAACAAAATAGTATTGATCACTGAATTAGATGTCACATTGGAAAAATTTATAAACGTGTCTACTGATGACAAAAAAGAGAATAATATATTAAAAGAACACTTATTTTTCAAGGTTATTTCTTGTTCCCATAAATAATAGGAAATTATCTAAGATGTTTTTCTTCTCTGCATAAAAATAATTGTAATCGGAAAAGTTCTCGTGATTAAGCTTTTATTTTAAAAACTAAAATGATTTATTGTCGTAATCTTCAAAACAAAACTGACGAAATTTTCATCGATAATCTCATTAACTATGAGAGTCTAGCAAGGAACTAATTCATATCATTTAATTTTATCAAAGATAGTTTATATTTTAATTATATTCACTTATTCAAAAGGACACTTATTTTAAAAAGTATCTCACCATATGTCCATTTCTAAAATAAGCTCGACGAATTTCTTGTAATAATCATTATGTGTCTATATTCAATTCACAATCTTACACAATTCTAAAAATCAAGAAGAATAAAAATTTCTATTATATGGTGAAAAATTATCTACTGACGAAAGTAAAATCTATTCAAATATGATATGAGTTTTATCTCAACTGTTACAAGTACTTAAAATATTTCCTTTCTAAAAGTGTTTCTAGATTAAATTAAGTAGTGGAGACGAATCCAATGAGTTATAAAAGTATGAATGCATCTTCACCAACGATTTTATAAATTAAAATTATTATATTAAAGAATTTACTAAAAAAATTGCAAAAGCCTGAAAAGATAGTGTCAATGTTTCAGACATTTTTATTCTATAAATCTTTTTCATTTATCTAAGATATTCTAGGACTTGTTTAGTCGAATTCTTGAAATTCGATTTCGGAAGTAAGAAAATGATTGTAAAATATTTTAATTGTATATTAGTTTGTTCCTTTGTAACAACGAAATATATTTAATGCATAAAGTGAAATAATCTGGGCATATAAAATGTGACAATATTCATCAAACAGTAGAAAATCATATTTTGTTTTAGAATTCTGCACATTATTGATTCCGATCCCATTGCAGTTTCTTGTCATGTGCATTGTTTCGATCTCTTATCTTTCTCGGCAAAGTCGAGATTGGGATTGATCCCAATGATCTCTAGTCGTGCAGCACTGCAGTGAACATCTCTATCAAACTCATAATCAATACATGACATTGTCAATGGATGTATATTATTTGAACATACAAACTGTGTATTGAAGCTATATTTGCTCATAGTTATTTTCAATGATGATTTATCAAAATAGCGGTCTTTTATTATAGAATAGAATGCACAACGATTTTCGACACATAAATAAGCACAACTACTCATCTGAATATCTATGCATAAAAAATGAATTTGTGAATTCTGTTTTCCAATTTAAAAGAACAGCAATTGAGTATTCCAATTGAGTAATAACATACTTTCTCTTTTAGAATCGTTAATACGTTCACATATTTGTTACGATATTGCTTTATAATTCTTTTTGACGTATGCTTATCAGCTGACACACACTGTGCCATGCTTTAAGTGAAGGTAAGAATAGCGCCTAATCTGCAGATGCACTGAGAATTTGCACGCGCTTTGACCTATTCTCACTTGTGGTACTACGTCTGAAGGCGTTGTATTTTTTCGTGTTGTGTAGAAGGTGAATAAGAAGAGAAAAGAAAGCATGTGCATCAAAGTGAATCGTTGCAACACCGATGATTTCTTGACAGTGTTAAGGTTTTTGGAATTTTTTTCGTTCTTGTTAAGATGTTTCGATCTTATGTATTTTTTTAATATTGTGTTTGTCACTCGAAAAGATATTTATGCACAGATCTTTGTTGATCATCCGACTGAAATTAAATTTGTTATCATATTATATTCTAGATCTGGTCTCGTTTCTCATTCAGATCTCATTCAAAATTATACTTGCAATGTTGCGATTGTTTTGTCACAAAGAGTATACGACGGATATTCTTTTCGAGATGTTAACAAAATGTATTCCACGGAATCAAAGAGTCATGTTTTGTGCTACTGAAAAACATTTTATCACGCCAGTGGTCGAACAACTTGTAAAGGGAAAGAAAATTGGTCACTACAGAATATGGCGATGCATTCAACTTGAATTGGCTCACAATGTGTTTCTGGAAAAACCGAAAACACTTTTAACAGCAGTTCTCGAAAATAGCAATAGACTTGAAAAATATATAAGACCATTCTGAATTTGCAATCATAGGGATTGAATTTCGGTCATTAACCCTTCGACGGTGTCCTCATTTTAGAACTTCATCGATGTCCTGGGGTCCGCCTGAACCCATCCATAGAAAATTACAAAAACTCGATACTTTTATTTTATTTAAGCTATTCTTCTATATATACTATAGACCTCTAAATACTCTTTTTATAACGGCATATGTATCACTTTCCATAGAGGCAATAAAAAGACATAAAATGTCGAAAAAGAAAATTGTCTGGAATTTTTTTCATAGCAGCATTGAAGTATAACTTAAAAGGAATGATAGATCCAGTCACTTCAGTGTAGAATGGTAGAACTATAATGGTACATTCACATATACAATAGTCTATAGATAAGATGAGAAGAAACCTTTCTCTTTAATTATATTTATTTTCACCTTTTTCTTTTTTTTCCGTGTTTAAAAAACTTTAAAACTCTAGCTTTTTTTGGAGAATGATGGAGTTGTTCCTATTTCATTTTTTTTCCGTGAATACAATCTTTCCTAATTCTTTTATTCACATGTCTGGCAAGTTGTCATTGTAATTGTTTAGGAATGAGAAAGGCAGACGAGTGTGAATGTGGGTGGGTATGTGGCTTTATCTGTATGTGTAATTCATTTTTTGCTTTGCTATTCAAACCAATACCCACACTTATAGACACAGCCATACCCTGACAAACAGTTTAAAATTCACTCAATTCGGATGAATCGACAAACACGATGTAATTTGGTTTTGATCCAAAAGCAATCACAAATCTCACACTGTATAAATAAAATGTGAATCATTACTATTAATGATGAATGTACAAACGAATCATAACGAATCTATTTGGAAAAACAATCGGAAGACAACAGATGGCAGCGTCAAAAAAACGAAAATATATGCCTATAACATCATCGGTGTTCTAGGGTCCATGTGAACCCACAGCTGTGTTTTTTCCCTTCTAGACTTATTTGTGATATTTGATAAGGATATTATGCGTCTACTAAAGACTAGAGATTAGAGAAGAGGAATGATCTGAAACAGCAAATATAAAATTAGTACAACACGAAAAACTGTCACATGGGTCCCCTTGGACCCCATGACACCGTCGAAGGGTTAAAACTAGAAGATACATTGTTTATGATAGAAGCTTGAGGCTACAAATTAGATGCTCTATATGCTGTGGCTCAAGTTCAATTTCGTAATAAGAAATTATACCACATGGGCAAGTTTTGGGCTATTTATATGAAGATCGTTTGATGATGGCCAAATTCTCATATTTGGAGCACACCTTTCGGATATTCTGTAAAACTATCGATTTGATTTTTGTCCGACTCTTGCCATACAATGGTTCTCTAGACATGGTTTATACTGTTCCTGAAGCTCATCGACTTGGACTCTCGTCTCTGTTGAGTGTTCGATTGACGACAGAAATGTTCAAAATTCAGGAACATGTGTTCGAATATACAGCTTTAAACAATCGAAAATCATTGGGATTGACGGCTAAAATGAGCTGCCATGAGACAGGCATACGTGCCTGGATTGCATTTGAACCGAGCAGCACCTTTGTCAAAGTGATCCACAGCAGCTTCATGTACTAAAATCTTCGATCTAACTTTGCTTTTTTTAAAGAATGTTTCGGTCGAATTACTTTTTTATCATCATACGATTCACAGAAAAAATATATAATTGATTTCATAGACAATATATGTTACACAACATTATCAACTCTGACTTAATAACTTTTTTCTGTTTCGATTAGCGAGCGAGAGAGAAGGGATGAGTTAAACATTTGTAAATGCTTTGTGGACTACTACTAAAAGGAAAGAGTTAAAGCGACGACAAAAATGGTTCATTTCAGCAGCAATGAAAACACAAATCAATTGTGAACTCGATAATTGAAGTTGGCCACTAATACTGCAAAGCTAGTCACTGTTTTTTGATTAATATATACACGATTTTCAACATGGTCAGCATTCCGCATGCATTATGACCTTCAACTTTTTTTGAATGCATGATGTAATTAACACAGGTCAAATCACAGTTTAAAATCACAATGGGTGTGGGTATGGGTGTGGGTGTGGGTGGGTGTGGGTGGGTGGTTGTGGGTGTGGGTGTAGATCTGGTCTTACCCCCCATCCTCATCCCCACCCCCACGCCCCGCACCCACACCGCACCCCCACACACCCACACCCACACCCACACCCTCTATGGATTAGTTTCGCACAGTATATGAGCGCAAAAACAATGATTCATATTTGAAATTCGTTCACATTTTTTGCCACACTATAATGAGTCATATTACTTGTTTTATAGATGATGTAGTTGTTGTTCATTTGCTTCTCATATTAATTGGTTCATGAATAATCCCTATGTAAAACTCTTGACACAGAATTGCTGTTCGATTATCGTTCACTGATAGATTCCAAGAAAAAATGAAAACTAGTCAGCTAGAATGAAAATTTGATGCTTCTGCTAAACATAATACATTCGAAATTTGTTTTTTTTTTCTAGTCTGAAGTTGATTCATTAACAGCAAATATTTCAAAAAACTTAAAAATACCGTTTGTACAGAATATACATGCGCTCCATTTTTGTATTTCGATTGAAAGTACCTTAATGCAAATTACAGAAAAGCCTTTTTATAGATAAGCTTGCAGAACGAAGTTTCTTCTACAAAATATAGCATTGGCTTTGCTTCCGACATATCGTTCCTATTCGTCAGAGTCCGTTACCTTTCAAATGCCGGAATTAGGAAAAACCAATTATTGTGAAAATTGTCACTTAATCTAAAAAGTAACATTTCTAGAAATGTTTGTAACTTTTGATTATTTCGAGTTCTAGTTTATTGCGTTCCATGATTCAGTGCAATGTTGAATTCCCTACAACAATTGGCGGTGAAAATTATCGGAAAATATCTTTTATATAGATTGTGAATAGGAGGAAAAGCTTGGTTTATCTGTTATCAACGGTATTTTTTTATTTATTCAAATATTTGGTACGGAGACCTAGTTGAATCGACTTTTACGAGTTCGAGTTCGGTTTGGTTCATTTTCGGTTTCTGATCTAATACCACAATTATAATCTAAAATAAATTGAAATTATTATATGGAATAAATTTTAAATTATTTTAAATTTAAACTTTTGCGAATTAAAATTCAACAACTCAATCGTCGAAGTACATAATTTCAAGAAAAATAGGTCATCAATTAGAAAAGAAGCTGCTATTATGCGCTAATATCCGACCATCAACCCAGTAAAAACTATTAATGAAAGAAAACGGAAGTGAACTCGTTCATCAAAACATGGACAGCTATCGTTCGCATGTAAAATGCGTTCTATAGTTTGGTGAGTATGTTCATAAACAACAAAAATACGTTTGCATCTGAAGGAACTCATTCTGTGTCGTTGCACACAATTTTGAAATACTTTCTCCTCAGTTTAAGATCGTGCTTCGTCTGAATATAAAACGTTCTGAAACGTTTCATTAGCTATTGGAGTGGTTTCTTTTCCGTTCGATTTTGAAACGCTCAAAATAGGATCCCATATAAATGAGAAAGCTTTGTTTGACATTTTCTAGAGAAATAAGTAATAATAGGTTCTTCAAACTGATGAACGCGTTCTAGACAGTTTAACATTATTTTTAGAAAGAAAAGAACGTATTCTCTGTGGTTCTGCAAACTGCCGAATGTTTTCTTGCGAATTTAAAAACTAATTTTGAAAAAAACAGAATGTGTTATCGGCCATTTCATACGTTTAATAAGATTATTCAGTTACATTGAGAATAAATACTGATCAGTTCAGATTGCATTTCTCGGAGGGTGTGGGTGTGTGGATGTAGGTGGGGTACGGTGTGAGTGGTGTGGGTGTGGATGTGGATGTGGGTGAAAGTGAATGTGCTTCTTCTATCATCTGACACACTCACATCCCACACCCACACCCGCACTCCACCCACACCCTACGTTCCTGCTATTTTCCATAATAAAAAACTTGTACAGCAAAGTGAAACTTAAATTAATTAAAATGAAGCTTTAAATGCTTCAATTATATTTAGATGTGATGTAAGTTTAGAATAAAATGAAATCTTTTACAATTTATTTCTTTATTTGATAAATTTTTGTAAATGTAAATTTATTGTCCGCAATCCCTGATGTAAAATGTTCGGTCAAAGATTGTTTGATAATCCTATAAAGCATCACAATTTTTCAACAACGATTATGGGTCAGTTAATCATTTTCTTATATGCTTGTCCATATTTATTCGCTTTTCATAAATTAGGGCATGGGTGTGTGGGGTGTGGGTGTGGATTTTCAAAGCGTCATTCTGAAAGCATAAATAGATTGTGAAAGAATACGTCGAATAGCTTTTGAACGAATTTTCTAGATCTCAAATTTTTGGAGATGGTTTTCAAAAAATGAGAGACAACACACTATCAAAATGTAAAGTGACTCATGTGTGTCTAATAAAAAAGAACAGACTAGATAAAGACTTGTTTGCTTCGTTTTCTTTCTTTCGATTTTTCACCTTCACTCATGTACACACTAATAACCGCAAAACAAGATCTCTGAATCCATCAAAAGAAAGTGAATCTGTATATGGAAGATATAATTCGATGTTGTAATCTTCATCTTCACTAAAGCCCTGTACAGACATACGATGCCCAACTGAATTCTGAAAAAGGAAATACATTCAACATTCATTTAGAATGCAAATTCGAGTGTATAAAAGATGTCGACGAGGCAAACATTTCAGTGAATGCAATACGATATCATATTGTTAGTCAGCATGTTTTTGTTTTAATCAATGCCAAAAAATGAAGCAAAACCAGAATTAGTGAAAAGAAATAATTAGAATAACGTAGAAAAATCAATTAATTGAAGAAAACCAACGTTAGTCGATGTGATCAATTGCTGCCGCCGTTGTCATTCTGTGGAACCGTCGAGAAATTCGTGAACTCCTTTTGGATAGAGAGAAAGAGAAAGCAAAGTAATCAGTACCCGATGAATAGTGGACGGAGTAGCTTACTATGACGAAAAGAGCTCCAAGAACGATAGCTTTCATCTTGAAGTCCAGATTCATTGGAGCTATAAGAACAAATATTGTTGTATTTTTAAACGAGTGAATTCATGTCGTAATTAGGTTTAAATATTAAACTGATATTATGGATAAATCCGTCTCTCGATATCAGATAAAGATTAAAGTTAGTTTCTATAGACCAAAGTTTTCCATACGCAAGTTATAATTATATTTCTACAAAGTATACTTACCTTCGTAAGTAAAGTTATCGGTGCTCGTAAAAGCTTCCTTGCAATAAACCGAGTATTTCTTATGAATTGCTCCAATTTCTGTAACTCCATCCGTTCCAAACAGCTATTAACATACAGAAAAACATATAACTACCAGGTAATAACAATTGACAAAACACTAAAACATTGATGTGATGCCTATGTCATCAATCTGCAAACTATATCGGATAAAGCAAACTAAATGATTTATTTAACCAACTATTATGATATATTTATTGATATTCGAGTGAAATCTCTATTCACTACATAATTATATCAATAATTCAATGAAATTAGTGGTCATATGGGGTGAGAAACATGTATCTTTCTTTCTTGATGCAAATTTTTCTCTTCAAAGATTACTTTTTAACTTTTTAGAAAGTTGCTTGACTGATTTACTATAAGGAGTTGCGTTCTATTCTCTTTTCATTGGTAATCAGCTCTGATATTGATACTTAAAAGGATACAATCTCAAAATCAGTTGAAGACTGAAACAAGTAAAATCTTCTTACACGCGCTCAGCTACAAAAATGTTTTATTTTATGACAGTCGAAAACAATTTGAATGAGATCAAAGAATTGATAATACACAAAAGATATCGCTACTCACAGTAAAATTATTTTCACAGCAACAGCATAACGGTCCATCACAGATGCATCGAGGACCTAGAATTTTCAACGTAGTTCTTTCATTATTATCTTTAAGTACATAGTACATGCGCCAACAACTACCCCTAAAAACTAACAGAAAGATCTGCATGACACGTTTCATTCGAATAAAATTTAATTACTCTTGTGTGACAGTGCCAATGACTTGACAGGGTGGCGCTTCAATTGTAACTTCTTGTCGACAACTATTTCAGTAAGCACACCAACAACACCCTGCACAGCAAGTGAATTCTCGATGAAGTCGTATGATTTCCTAATGAGTAAGTGACACCATGGACATGAAACAACAATGTATAATTAAAAATTCACTTGTTGGCTATTATTCATGATATGTAATGTGTACCGTCGAGCACCTGCTCACCAGAGACGTTGACAAAAGCCTGACTTTAAAATATAATTAGGAGTAATTGTCAATTTTTTAATAAAAATCTTTGTTGATCGTAGAACCTTCAAATGCATGAAGAATTTGTTGATTTGCGTCAGTGAAGATTTCGAATTTAGCCTGCACGGCAATTCCAAGAATTGCTAAACTATAACTAAGTTTAGAGATAATGAATATTACTCCTACATTTACCCTCTGCTACTGATGCTCGCTGTTTGATCAATAAAGAACTAATATTTCGAAGAATATCAATACCTTCTGAAACATTAGTTGCGGATGGCATAGGTCTTCCATACTGTTCCGGATTAAAAACATCCATAGAAACTGCATATCTTGATGGATTCATTGTATAATGATCGGGTTACTATTGTAGAATTGTTGTTCTTATGCTTCTTTCAATTGCAACTGATCTTCAAAATAAAATAGTGTTGTTTTTCTTTCCTGTCAATGTACACATGTCAAATGGAATCAGCATTCGTCATACCGACTATTCATAGATGCGCGAAGCAAAAGTATGGTATACCGTCAATAAGTTGTTTTTTTTTCGAATGGTTGGTTGTTTAGAATGCAAATATTGCCAACTGTGTTTCTCTACCTTTCTCTGCTTCTTTTACTCGTAAAAAAAGCAACAAACAAATGAATTGTAATTTTATGCTTTTGCAAGAGAAAAACAAGTGCTTTAAATGACAATAATCGGTCAAAAAAATGATCGAGCTGTTTCCTACTGTAAAGCTAATAGGTGGCGAAAAATGAGCAATGAGATAACAATGCATTACTATTTATGCATTTTTTATGGCAATAAAAGTTATTGTTTTCTTTGTTCTTTCAGTGTAAATCAACGAACATTTTAATGCATTAAAGTAAGCTTTTGTTTCCGTCGGCACTCTTCCACAAACCCGTCACTTTTTCTGCAAAATCAAATGATCACTACTTTTCAATCTACCAACTTTTTTTTACAGATAAACAAAATCTATATAGTCATTAGATTGTATACAATGGAAGACCTAGCATATGACATTAACCCATGTAACAGTATGAAATAATTCGAGTTGCTACGAACAACCGACGTGAGGAAAAAGCAGATTATAAACGATCAGAACCCGATTCACAATCGATTATGAGGCGCTTATAATTCACTGTAATCAAATATTATCGATTCTGCACTGATACGATTTTATGCTTTGATTATTTCGAGCGTGTAGATTTTTTCTTGCATATTCTTTTGAAACTAAAGGAAAGCGAAGATTTAAACAAATTTCAAACAGGTTTTTGAAAAAAAGGAATTTTTCTCCATTGTATCCTTCAGAAATGAGAGAAACAATTCGTGCAATAGATTTCTCCAAAAACGTTTTATTGGATTCCTCACTAAGAACTCATAAAACACCGAAAAGTAATTTCTTAAACAAAACGAAGTTCGTCATATTCCTTTCTAACAAAACAAGCAAAGCAAACAATTAAAAAAAAACAATTTGGATCGTATTACTTTCTGAGAAAGGAAATGACCTCTTTAAAGATAGGTTTTTGAGAAGAAGCAAGTTTAGTTACATTCCTTTTTTTAGAAAAGTATAGGTGTGGAACCAACATGCCATACTAACTTTTTTGTTGCTAACGGCAAACTATGAATCAGATTTGAAATCTGCCGGATGAATTTTACAGCCAAACTAACAAAAATCCAACGAAAACAATCGACCATAAAAGCGTCCGTTTACATAAAATGGTGACAATCAAAAATTGAATATTTACGTGCTGAAATCCTAAATTGAAAAAAAAACTTTAAATAAATTGAAATTCCCAAAAATTTATATTTAAAATAAATCAAATGGATATCGTTACCTCTAATCCAAACGAGAAAATAAAACTTGGGAATCAAACTCTTACGATTATATTTTATAGAAAGGTGCGTCAAGTTTTCAAGCTCAATATTGATATAAATTGGCTATTTAGACCAAGTCTCTTTTTCATCTTAATTTTAAAAAAAAGAAAAAAATTAATAACAAATCTAACATAAAAATGTAAATATTTATTTATCTTGATTAAAACAGCTGCCTAAGTAGAACAAGAAAATAAACTACTTAATCTAAGTCAAATTGAGTAATGCAAGACAAATAAATCGATAGATATATAAAAAGAACCATCAATCGTTAATAATCAAGTCGAAGACAAGAAATCTACTGAGTCCTTCGCAAATATATTCTTCTAACTTGAAAATAGCATGAAACCACTTTTTCTAGTAGAGAATCGATTGCAAACAAAAGTTTTGTAATAATGAACTGACAAAAATCTTGTTTTGTCCGGTCGGACTAGTTCGATCTATCTTTCTCAAACATCTTACTAGACTAGGAAGTGTTCATTTATATTTAATCCCATATAACTCTATATAATCTTGATCCTTATACTTAACTCCTGCTTCGTATTAGAAGTTGAAAAGAATAAGATTATCTCTATTAGATACGATTCAGGTTCGGTCTCTGATACTGCTATTAATAAGATTTTTTATTTTGCGTAAAACTCGTCGTGCTCTTACTCTTGATAACATAAACTATTCATGACTGCTATTCGCCTTTGGTTTCTTCATACTGTTTTATTTGATGTTTATTCTAATATTTTATTAACATGAATTTGTGTCATTGCTAATTCAGTTATGTTTATTTATGCATTAATTTTTATTGTATATTATTCCTACTATCGTATCATCAACATTTAACCTTGTAACTTTTCTTTTAATTGTATCTTTTATTATTTATTTATAAATATGTGTAGCTTTTTCATTACGTTATCATCGTCAAATGACCTGTGTGTTGCCAATCACCATCTGCATCGTGGCTACAGCTGCGACCACTAACGAGACCAAAAGAATAACTCGAGTTGAACCTCTAGTTCAAAATTGTCTTCTTTTCAAACGGCATTTTGAAGAAGAGAAAATTCTGAGTGAAACGTTCCGACTACGATGAAGATTTTCTAGTACTTGACAAAAAACTGCTAATTACCATATCAATGGTTTTGTACCTATTTTTTGTATCAAAACAATATCAATATCGATTTCCATCTATCGAAGCAACATCGACCTCATGTAATGATTGAAACTAATCTCAGAAAAAAATAAAATGGAAAAGTGATCACAATATGAATATACAACATCATATACTGTAAGTCATTCTGAAAATTCCAAAAAAGAAGTATTTCATTGGATGAGATTTATTTGGAAATCGGGTTAGATATGGGAAGTAGTGCGCAGTTAGAAGCCAGCAATTACGTATTTCTAAAGCATTTCAGAAAAAATAAGAAAGATTACTTAAGCCATTTTATAATGATATTTTACACTTTCAGTACACTTTAATTCTCTGGTCTTAGGAGTACGAGTTGACTTTCTCTATGAACAAACATCTAGTAACAATATCTACTAATCTTGTCTTGATATTCAATCAAATGTCCTATTCTTTAGTCAGTTTTCATTCTTAAGATATTTTTGTTTTTAATGATGATGCGAATATTACAATGAAAGAAAAAAAGTTAGACATTGAGAAATAGTAATACAATATCAAAAACTATAATTTTGATGTTGATCACTACTATATGAATCTTTGAAATGGTTATTTAGTGTTTTTTTTTTTAATTTTTCTTTTATTGATTGTGAAAGACACAAGTTGTAGCAGAGCGAACAAAGAAAAAATTAAGTAACATAACCATTTTCACACGTATATCTTTATGAGCAAAGTCATTCTATACAAATATTAACTGAATTAAATTTAATACCGACGAATTGATCAGTCTATGATATAGTAAATAGTTGTTCAAGGATATATTTTGTCATTATCAAATATTCATGTCCTCTTTTTTTTATAATCTATGACACTTTATGTGAAGAGTTTATTGAGTACAGAAAATATTTCCGTTGTTTTTTTGGAGTATGTACTGACGACACTTAGTGAACTGCTATTATTTCTTTTGTTGATAAACGAACACGTGTTTTCAACACGTGAAATTAACGCATACGTTTCATTGACTTCT